>JALQPE010000021.1:0-19996 GCA_030407315.1 Asparagopsis taxiformis | reverse complement strand
CGTGGTGTTCTCCACTACGGTGTTGGGAATGAAAAAAGACAGTAAATTTACTGTCTGAGACAGTAAAAATTACTGTCTGGCCAAGACAGTGCGCGGAGACAGTAAAATTTACTGTCTGGAAATTTCAGAATACTGCTGCAGCAATAAACTGGCACGAAATCTGGGCAGTACCAAAAACAGTAAAATTTACTGTCCAGAACAGTAAATTTTACTGTCCGGAAGTGTTGCCGCCAGACAGTATGTGCAGACAGTACATTTTACTGTCTGAGGCAGTGCATTGTATTGTATTACTGCACTGTCTGGGTAAATCTGTAGACAGTAGTGTAGATAGCAAATTGTATTGTCTGCGGGTAGTACCGTGTATTGGTTCACAACACTGTCTCGTGGAGTGGACTTGAGAGGAAATATGGAGCATAGTGTTGGTGTGAAGGTAAATATTGGAATGGTGTAATGGTGTGTGGTATACGAAGATAGTAATTGTGGTCGAGCTTTACAGATATTTGTAGGTAGCGAAGTTAGTACGAGGGAGGATAAATGAAAGAGGATAGCAGATCGACCGACCTAGAATGGGATTGAGGTTTCTAGTCTCAGTGAAGCCTATTCTGCCAATAGAGAATAGAATCATGTTTATGTCAGTTGGGATAGGAGATGACACTATCGATTTTAGTGCGATGACAATTAGAATCGTGCTGAAGGGCCTGCAATCGCTGAGGAATGTGACGTCATATTCCTCAATTTCCGAACGGAAGTTGGGAATAAATAGGAGTTCACGAATGGGAGCAGCGATGCACAAAATTGGTGCAGAAAGAGCTTTTCGAGCTAATCACTGAGGCTTCCGTGAAGGAACTGAAACAGATACGGAAGAGTGTTCCATAGTTGATTACTTTCTCAATTCGAGAGCTATTTGCGATCATAGTCGCGATGCGCCGAGTGAACCAAAGCGTAAACAGCTGTTATCTCCTCTGGTGCCGTCTCCATGTTGAATCCTGCGACTTGTACATGTGTGAGAGATGCTGACAATGTGAACATCGCCGGTATGCGAAACAGCCAATTGTCGAGCAGAACGTGTGTTGAGACAGCTGTTCGGAAATGGGTTTTTCTGGCGCACAGAAAGGCTGATTGCAAGATTTTCCAAACGCCTCACACCACAAAACACACGCTTTCAACAATATATCCAACAAAAAATTTCATGGATCAAGCCGCCAACCACAATTCATGACAACCAATCATCAGTTCACTCTCGCCAATGTGCAAGTAGCATTAATGCTAGTGTGGTCAATTGACCACACTCGACCGTGGCAAACAAGTATCGCAAGCGGATCGTTATCTCATCGCCTTGCGTAGTTGGCAATCCGCACAGTCCATACGCACGCAATTGATTGACACCAATGCGACGCCACACGCGCTTCTGTTCGTCGCTACCACGCTGCATCGTCGCTTCCAAACCGATTGGTTGATGTTCACCGATGACGCACAGCGCATTGACGCCTTTTGAATCCCGCTTCTCGCGCTCGCGCTCCCCCTTCACCACCTCCGGGCTCTTTTTCTTCGCGCACGCGTGCCACTTTGCGATGGCAAATGTGTGATCGTCACTGCGCGACTCTAGGTGGCTCGACCTCCGTCGCGTCTTCTCTGAGGAACACGTGCACATTTTTCACGTCATGTCGGCGGTCGTGCTCGAGTTTCGACACGCCGAGACACAGCTTTTGCACCGCTTTTGTGCACAAAATGTCCACGTTGTTCTGCAGACCTCCCTGTTTATGCTGGCCATTTTGCATGTCAATCTTCCCGCCTGTCTCAACCGTGCGGCGTTGCGTAATGCGCGTGCCGTTCTCACTTTTTTGCAAGCCTGGAAGGCCTATTCGAGCGACCCGGCAGTTCTTCCAACTGTCATTGCAATCCGTTTGTACATGCATCTTTACTGGTCACACCATTAATCTCACACGTGTTATTTCAACGATATGATTACGATGTCACTAGTTACGGAAAGATTGATACGTCTGCTCGCTTTCTCACGAGTCAATTCACCCATTTCGGTCTCGTGCCTACTGCCGAAGAGGAGCCTAGCTTTATGGACAAACATTAGGACTGAAAAATGTATCTAATTCAAGTAAGCTTCCTAGAATTTCACAAGCTATGCTCGATACTAAGCGAGGGGATGGCGATGAGCTCTACACAGTCAACTACGATGACCCCCGATGTGGTTCACATTCGTCACAGTACCAGTCGGGGAGACTCCTACCTCTCAGATGGTGTCCCGGTGACTCCAAGACGCCACTGCTTTGTCCAATCCTGGTCCTAAGAAGATGACGGGTTACGCTATGTGTGACGTACATGAGTACCATGGAAACGTGAGTGGGAATGGTGATAGTGGGATTACTGGAGTGATGGGAGATGAGTCTGGGGAGAAATCATACAGTTTCTATACACCTGACGGGTATTGGTGGAATATAATTGAATGGAATGATGTGTGATGTCTGCACCACGTCGACCTCCTCTCTCGCCCCAACATCGCGCAGCACTCTCAATGCAACACAGTGTGCATCTTTGTTGGCGTTACATGTGCGCCTAGTTCTTGCATCGCTGCTTCCCTCACATCATCATCTAACCGTCTGTAACGCAACAACATGCCACCGCATGTCGCTCACAGTCACATATGTATTTCTTAATACGCTTGTTGAAACACGGAACGCTCTTATTCACCACAGCGGCAGCTCTACACAAACTAACACTGAAACCAAGATGGAGGCAATATATCGGTGGCATTTCATTACAAATGTACTTTTTCTTTCTGCTGCTGGTGTGGCCTTGTGTTTGAAACTTGCTTGCAGGTCCTTTCCAACAGCTTAGTGTCGTAACCATTGCAGATGCGTTGCTGCTAGAATCACCCGGAGAGCTTCAATCAAATGGTTGTTGTGGACTAGTTGCGCTCGTTGTGAATCAATCGCCAGTGCGTGCATCTGTATTTGTGCGTTCGTGTGCGCGCTTACTAGATGCGATGCAATGCAATGCTCACGTACACTGTATACTACTGACTTTTACAAATATAGCTTTGTATGAGAAGCGTCGGTATGTATCCGACACCTTACCATTGCCTCACTCTGTAAAGCTTCTTTCCCAGTAGCAATTTGTATCGCATTGCACCATGACGCAGGGCAGACTGCGAGTGAAAGCAACGAGTAAACAAACTTTTCGCTCATCATTCACCACACGCTGTTGTCGTTGAAGTCATAACCATATCCACATCCCATTCTGGAAACTCTTGGAAGACAGACGAGCCCAGTCCACCACTGGTGCTTGTAGATGTAGCATTTTTAAGCTGTTCGTTTAGATAGTAAGGGATAGATGGTGTAGTGCGCAACACTAGAGAACAACGCTGTGCAGGACAACATGTTTGTTCGGCGTAAATCGTCATATGTTCCATTTGGACTATTTTGGCAGCTCACATGCATCAACCTGAATATTAAGACTCTGGACTGGCACACTCAAGTATCTGGATACGCTTGAGCAGTGGCAGGGGCGCAAGAGCCGGTCCAAGTTTTTGTACAAGGCACGTTGACACACTGCATTCACTTGATTGACACCCGAGTGCAACGACTGGCTCGCTGTCCAGGGATGGGGGACTGCTGTGCAAGTGTTCAATACATCTCAAGATGCAGTTCAAGAATAAACATTTCAACGTTATCCGGCTCACGGTCTCAGTTGGTCAAGTCATGGATCACAGGGTGTGGTGAAAAACCTCTTTGTTTACATTGTCTCAATAGCGAGGTCGACGATATTGCGACCTCGTTACTGGGACGGATTGGCATCACCGAGTGTGACAGACTGGAAGATGTGATTGGGCAGGAGCGAGGTGTGTGTGAAGGATAGTAAGAAACAGCGAGGTGGGTGTGTGGAAGGTGCGAATGGCGTCAAGTGATTGGCACAAGGGAGTTGAGCTCATCTGCGGACAGAGTATGGATGGCATCGTATGCCCGTTGGGACAGCCCGGGCGGAAGTGATCATGGGAAGCTCGTTTATGTATGTGTGCGGCAGTTGGGATTGGGCGCGACTGGACGGCGAATGTGGTCGAAGAATGGGCGCGGCGACTATGGTCATGCTAAGTGGACCAACGCGGTGCGAGTCGAACCAGTTGATATATGAGGGATGTCAAGGCAAGGGGGCATTTAGACGGGCGAAAGGGTGCGTGTGACGCGAGTGGAAGGCGGTGAGGGAATGCATGCATGAATTGAGCGTGTGGGCGGACGAGGATTTGAGAAAACCTAATATGACAGTACATTGCGTGTGTGGTAGGCGCGTTGAAGTGTTACGGCGCATAAATCATCGGCGCCGATGGCTACGTCACAAACGGTGTAATCACCGCTGTAATCGGCGCCAACAGCATGTTATGGCTGCAGACGCGACAGAATGTCGACTTCATCCTTAGAATGAAGTACGCTAATTAGCCATTCTGCCCAGCACCAGGTACGAAACTTGGGACTGGGCACGTCATTAGAGCTCTAGGGTAGGTAACAGAATATAAACTTATGTGGGAGGACGGGTTTTCAGGACAAGCTGTCGGAACTGTAATTACTGTGTTTTCTTACAGCAAAGTCATCGTTAAGGCGGATTTGCTTTCTCAGGACAAGCTGTCAGAACTGTAAGTACTCTGTTTTCTTACAGCAAAGTCATCGTTAAGGCGGATTTGCTTTCTCAGGACAAGCTGTCGGAACTGCTATTCAGTTTTCTTACAGCAAAGGCAGTTTACCCCGGTTGCTTACAGCAAAGTCATCGTAACGATGACTTTGCTGTAAGAAAACAAAACATTACAGCAAAGTCATCGTTAAGATGACTTTGCTGTAAGAAAACAAAACATTACAGCAAAGTCATCGTAACGATGACTTTGCTGTAAGAAAACAAAACATTACAGCAAAGTCATCGTAACGATGACTTTGCTGTAAGAAAACAAAACATTACAGCAAAGTCATCGTTACGATGACTTTGCTGTAAGAAACCATGGTAAACCAACTTCTCTGTAAGCATATGAGAGGGACTGATGTTTCTCACTCGGGAAGAAGGAGACGATTTCGGACCTCGCGAAAAAGGCTGCAAAGTGGTCTGAAACGGTTGGGGTGGTTCTAGGGAGCACTAAAACTTGTTTTAATTGCACTCAAGCTTTCTCGCTTGCGTGGAAGGGTTGGTATAATTCATCGATTTTTGGTCATCAGATTCTCACAACTGGAGATGTGATGGTCAAAATGGAACTTTGTCCGAATGATGTGCAAGTGGTCTGTAAGGGTTGGAGTGGGTCTAGGGAGTACGGAAAAGTGTTCTATGAGTTCGTAAAGCTGCTGGCTTGCGCATTAGGGCTGACAGAATGCATCGAGTTTTGGTCACCAGATTCCCACAACTGAAGATGTGATGGCCAAAATTGAACTTTGTCGGAACGAAGTGCAAGTGGTCTGTAAGGGTTGGAGTGGGTCTGGGGAGTACTGTAATGGGTTTTATTTGCCCTGAAAGCTGGTGGCTTGCGAGGTACAGCTTCCGGAGTTCACTAATTTTTGGTCACCAGATTCTCACAACTGGAGATGTGATGGCCAAAATTGAACTTTGTCGGAACGAAGTGTAAGTGATCCGTAAGGGCTGGAGTGGCTCTAGGGAGTACGGAAAAGTGTTTTATGTGTCCGTAAAGCTGTTGAATTGCGTGGTAGGGATTCCAGAATGCATCGACTTTTGGTCACCAGACTCCCACAACTGGAGATGTGATAGCCAAAATTGAACTTTGCAAGAACGAAGTGCAAGTGTTCTGGATGCCTTCAAGTGGCCTGGAAGCGTACTCTGGACAAGTTTTCGGACCTTGAAGAGGCTCAACTGCACAATGCTGATATTGAAATGAAACATTCATATAGTCCATTTTTAACTAGAACTGCTGGAATGGATTGCGTAGCCTATAGAGGAGCAATGTAGTTATATAATAGAGCTAGAAGCATGCCTCAACAACCTATCTCTCATGCCTCTAGTTCTCCTTCATCATTCCAGTCTTCCTTCCTGTGACGCACCGCGCCTCTGGTGTCACTTCACACGCCCCTCCTGTGCATTAAATACCTGTCTACCACTTCCGTATTCTACTCATACCACCACCTTCATTTTACCCCATGCCTACCATCCTATCCTTTACCTTCTGTCCTTCAGTCCTAGGCTAACCTACTTCATAACCATCGATGTAAGGTGAATATCTAGATTCCTACCTACTTGAGAGTATAGTTTATTATAACGGAAAACGGACGGTTTTGTATAGTCAATGTGCTACACAGCACCAGGAGTAGATTTTGCGCACCGATAATCTATGCTTGATATTGGAGAGACCGGCTTCTTGTAGCCTCGGAAAATGTGCAGGTAGTACCTTTCCAGAGGTCCTGGAGGTGTTCACACCAACTCTAGTCCATTTTAACGAGTTTGAATTTCGACCGCCAGAATCTCTGTCGTGAGAAAATGGTGGTCGAAATTTACCGTGCTGCTCTCCCAATACTGAACTTTTTAGGTAGTTCAGCCCGGGTGAACAAGACACAGATTGCTCTTCAAAGCCGCCCGAAGCCGTCGAAACCATCCTTCCACAATGTTCCCGACTTCAAAATTCCTATCTCACCCTTCCCAAAGTGAGAGAGGGACCAAGGTACCAGACGCTTACAGCTGAGGCAGTTTACCAGGGATGCTTACAGCAAAGTCATCGTTACGATGACTTTGCTGTAAGAAAAGAAAACATTACAGTGGGCGAAGGATTTTACCGGGTGAAAAAATCACCAAGAATTTTTTTACCGGGTAAAAAATCGTGGCTACTGTAATGAAACGTTTTCTTACAGCAAAGTCATCGTAACGATGACTTTGCTGTAAGAAAAGGAAACATTACAGTAGGCGAAGAATTTTTACCGGGTAAAAAATCACCAAGAATTTTTTTACCGGGTAAAAAAACGTGCCTGCTGTAATGTTTTCTTTTCTTACAGCAAAGTCATCGTAACGATGACTTTGCTGTCAGCACCCGCGGTAAACTGCCTCAGCTGTAAGCGGTCTGGCTTCACCCTCTCTCTCATGTCTCTTGTCTTCCTTCATCCCAGCCTATCCCAACCTCCCTTCTATGTCGACTCCGGTGTCACTCCAGCCGACCCTTCAGTGAGTGCAATCCTTCTCTACCACCGCCATAATCTACTCATACTATCCCCTTCATGTTGCTGCATACCTACCCTCCCATCCTTCCTGATTTTCCTACAATCCTAGGCTAGCCTACTTACCAACTATGTTGGTATTGAAGGCAGCTAGATTCCTAGTAACTCAAATCTATAGTCTGCTAAAAAGGGCGATTTGGTGTGGTCACTGTGCCACACGGCACCAGGAATAGAATCTGGCCACGGATACTCTATGCTTGATCTCAGAGAGAACAGCTGCGCCAATGCTCCGAAAATGTGCTGTCAGTACCTTTCCAGACGTCCTGGAGGTGCTCATGCCAGCTCTAGTTCATTTTAGGGAGGTTGAGTTTCGACAATCAGAATTTCACTCTTGAGGAAATTGTGTTTGAAATTTTGTGCACTCCTCCCGCCGTACCAGGCAGGGCACCCAGCCCAGACTGGGTTAGCACGACGCAGAGTGCTCCCCAACACCGCTAACAGCCGTCCAAACCATCCCTCTGCCATGTTTTACGGCTTCACAATTCCTTGCTCACCCTTCCCAAGGTGAGGGAGGGACCAAGCTCCCAGCCGCTTACAGCTGAGGCAGTTTACCAGGGATGCTTACAGCAAAGTCATCGTTACGATGACTTTGCTGTAAGAAAACGTTTTCATTACAGTGGCCAGGAATTTTTTACCCGGTAAAAAAATCATGGCTACTGTAATGAATTGTTTTCTTACAGCAAAGTCATCGTAACGATGACTTTGCTGTAAACATCCCTGGTAAACTGCTCCGTCTGTAAGCCGTTGGTCTCAACCCTCGATCTCATGTCTGTTGTCCTCCTTCATCATCTCCACATCCCTTCCTGCTAAGCATCACTTCTCTAGTGTCACTCTACCAGTCCTTTTCGTGCATGAAATACTTTTCTACCACTGCCATAGTCTACACATACTATTGCCTCTATACTTCTGCATGCCTACGCTTCCATCTTTCTCTCCCGTGCTAGGCTTAGAGAATATCCTACTTCCTGAAGATCATTGTACAGTGAGGCAGTAAAAATCACTGTCTCACCGTACTGTCTGAGGCCCTCTTTTCAACACCGTAGTGTATAAGGGCTGGAGTGGCTCTGGGGATTACAGAAAGGTGTTTTATCTGTCCGTAAAGCTTCTGGCTTGCGCATTAGGGCTGGCAGAATGCATCGATTTTTGGTCATCAGATTCTCACAACTGCAGATATGATGAATTTCGGCCATGGCCAAAATTCAACTTTGTCGGAACGACGTAGATTTGGACTGGATGCCTCCAAGTGCATGCACTTGAAAGTGCACTTAGTCCAAAAAATTGTCCAGAGTACGCTCCCAGGCGATGGCCTGGAAGTGTACTCTGGACAAGTTTTTGGACCTGGAAGAGGTTGAATTGCACAATGCTTGTGTTGAAATGAAACATTTATATGGCCCATTCTTTACTTGGACAGCTGAAATCCTATCTACTCGAGAGTAAAGTATATAAAAACTGGAAACAGACGGTTTTGTATTGTCAATGTGCCACAAGGCACCAAGAGTAGATTTTGCCCTCCGATAATCTATGGTTGATTTCAGAGAGGATAACCGCGTGCAGTCACAGGACATGTGTTACCAGATCCTTCCCAGAGGTCCTGGAGGTGTTCACACCAACTCCAGCCCACTTTAACGAGTTTGAATTTCGAAAGTCAGAATCTCTGTCGTGAGAAAATTGAACCATTTCCGACCACGTGGTAGAAATTTCGTACACTCCTCCAACCATACTAGACACAACACCCAGCTCAAACCGGGTGTAAACAACACAATGTGTTACCTAATGCCGCCTACAGCCGTCCATACCATTCCTATACCCTGTTTCCTGACTTCATAATTCCTTCCTCACCCTTCCCTAGGTCGGAAAAGGACGGAAGTCCCTGCCGCTTACAGCGGAAGCAATTTACCAGGGATGCTTACAGCAAAGTCATCGTTACGATGACTTTGCTGTAAGAAAATAAATCATTACAGCAGCCATGATTTTTTACCCGGTAAAAAAATTCTTGGCCACTGTAATTGAAACGCTTTCTTACAGCAAAGTCATCGTAACGATGACTTTGCTGTAAGAAAATAAATCATTACAGCAGCCACGATTTTTCACCCGGTAAAAATTCTTGCTGATTTTTTACCCGGTAAAATTTCTTTGGCCACTGCAATGGAAACGTTTCCTTACAGCAAAGTCATCGTTACGATGACTTTGCTGTAAGAAAATAAATCATTACAGCTGCCATGATTTTTTTACCCGGTGAAAAAATTCTTGGCCACTGTAATGGAAACGCTTTCTTACAGCAAAGTCATCGTAACGATGACTTTGCTGTAAGAATCCCCGGTAAACGGCTTCCGCTGTAAGGGGCTGAGAGTTCCGTCCCCCTCCCACCTAGGGAAGGGTGAGCAAGGAATTGGGAAGTCAGGAACATGGCTCAGCAGAACGTTTGTACGGCTGTGAGTGGCTTCCAGGAGCATTCTGTGTCATGTGTTATCTCAGCAACGTCTCTTATAGTCGAACCTCACGGGTTGTCAAGGTCTAAAACTAGTCCCCCCTACGGTCTAGCTAGTGAAATCATGTAAAGTTGTAGACTAATACAAAAATGTAGCAATCAATAGGCTTAGTAGCACTAAACTATGACATGAAGGTCAGATGTATAGATGAAAATAGAAAGGTGGGCTAAGCGAATAATGTTGAGATGAGAAAGACAGAACTTCATAGCAGGGAACAATAGCATAGGTTTTAATACTTCTCGTATGCTATCTATTGCTCCTGTCATACTTTTAATATTCGACGGTGTGGATGTGGTCCGTGAGGACGTCCTTCTCAGTCTTCAAGTAGATGTGGCCGCGCGTGGGCAGACCATAGACTAAATTCTGCTCCCACAGGAAGATCTCCTCACCTGAAGCCGACCCCGTAATGGTAAAGGTCACCGCGATCAACTAAGACGGAATAGGGTGGCACATAAAAGTGGTTAACGGGAACCTTCCACATGTCGGCGTCCGTATGGACCAGGCATACATGACTATAAGGTGCAGCTACTATAAAGAACCCATCGGATCCGCTCGACATCATGAAATAGGATGGGGATTGGGTAGGTCCGACTCCTCAAAATTGGGATACTCAGAAGTCCGTGTGCCCATCCTGGTCCGCAGCCCCATCTGTTTTAAGAAGCAGCCGTAATCCTGTCTTCGGGAAAAAGACAGGATCCTCACCCTCCATTCCCAACTTCAAGAAATCCGCACAAACACCAAGAGCAAGCTCTGCCACCAACTTGTTCCTGTACATATCCAAATTCCCCTCCTCCAGCTTGTCGCACAATTCACACCGCGGCAGGGGGAGTCGCCCACGACCACCATCTATGCGGTCCTTCGCAGCACCCACGTTGTGGATGAAATGCCACGGCGAAGGATCAAAACCGGGCTTGGCGAAATCTGGGGGCTCGTCCTGTGGTTTCCTGTCTTCATAATCAGAATCAGACTGCTGGGAGGGTTTCTGTGGCTTTTCAACCTCCTCAACCAGCTGGAACTGTCGAGAAAAGTGACTGAAGAGGTCATGCGTCGCGCTACCAGCCGTGGACGACTGCAAGAGGCCTTCCACAACAACCACCCCCATGTTGTCCAGCAACGCCGCTTCACCGCAAAGTACTATTCCACCACCGAGTCCTCAGCACCTGGCGATGCAGCTGCCAGGAATGCTGCCGCCTTTATTTCCGCCCGCACCGTCTCTACCGTCGTAATTTCCATGTAGTACTTCATCGGGCTACCAGACGCAATTGCGCTGGGGAGAACGGCGGCCACATTCTCATCGACGATACTGTCGGGAATAGGATTTTCATGGGCGTCGTCGAACTGGAGAATCGGCTCCCGAGAACGTCCTCTGGAAGCCGACTTGGATTTCTTTGACGACGACTTTGATGAAGTCTCACTGAGCTTCCTCTTTTAAAAGTACCAAATTTGGTAGAGGGCTCGGGCGTCGCAGAAGCGGTTTCCCAGTTGCGCTTCCCAAGGATGGAGCTTTTACCCGCATCCTTGGGTGCGCTCTCCAGCTCGACGACCTGAACAGGGCTCGCACCACCCGCCGTCGCTGTTCCACCACGACCGGAACGACTCTCTTTCAGGCAGGTACTCCTTTTGGGCATCACTTTCCCAGAAGTTTCCACTCCGGACGATGCAGACACGACAGGGGTAGTGGCAGAAACAGAGGCAGCCTCGGAATAGCTGGAAGAATCTAATTGAGGTGGTACTACCTAAATTGGATTCTTCAAAGGCAAAGGAATGGAGGATGAAGGGATGGTCAGGGAAATGGAAGGGGAAGGGTTGGCGGAATCATGACCACATGTGACTGGGAGCGCAGCATGTGGGATGTGTGGGTCCACCACGTAAAATTGTTTCCGCATTTACATGTCGCGGTAGCCAGTTACGCGCAGGAGCATTTTCCTGGCGTCCTTTCAAAACATAGACTTCCGATTGGGAAAGATGTTCTCAAACTTGGAGCCATTGGGAGGGCCTTCCTTGGGATGTAAGTCCGCTCAGAACCCCTTCTTGGGCACCATCAGCGCAAAAACTTCGACAACGCGTGAGTGAATGTCGAAGCTCTTGCTCGGGTCACCCACGCTGGGAATGGAGCCATCCAGCATCCTCAACACATCCGAAACGTTCCAATACTCGGCCACCTCCTTCACGTACCCGAAGATTTCCAACAAACCAGCAATCCATTCCTGCCCAATGGTACCAACCGAGTTCGGTTTCAGCCCGGCCCACCAACGGCTACAAGTGTAGTACGCCGTCATCTCGAGGTTGACACAATTTTGGACGTCCGGAGCACCCCTAAACGATCCGTTGAACAAAAATTTCACCGTACACCCAGCCAGATTCTCCGTCGAAGAGAACTGCACGAACTCTGGCCTGTTCGGAATAGTTTTCTGCAGCCAAATCCGTTTTCAAGAATTGCTCCATCGTTGCAGACTTCTTCAACCACTAGCCAACGACCTCTGATATTCACTTTGCGAGGTTCAACTTGCACTTCAGACGAACTATACTGGGCAATATTGATGCATGTCTCGCTTGCTGAAGGAGATTTACTCTTTTCCGCTACTTCTCCGCTATAGTGCAGAATTATATTTCTCCGCCACTAAATTCAACCATTAAGAAACCTTTCCTGGCTTTCATTCGATCCAATGAACTGTTTCACCACAATGATTTGTCCTATGCTCATTACTTTATGCACAATGATTGCTATTTCATCCGGGCTCGACCTACTCAATATCGTTTTGCTATCTTGTATCGCATTCCCTAAACACCATCCTGGCCAAGACGTATCCACTTCCGTTTGTTACGCAGTGATGCTCTAAGCACTAATACTGAATCTGATTTTCTCATGCACGTAGTTCCTACTCGTATACTCTACCATATTCTCGGCCCTATTCACAAGGTGAAAACACGATGTCTCGTTGAATCGTACTCGGTGTGATATCTTAAATTAGGATACATTTTTATATTGCAATGCAGACTCACTGCTCGCTTGAAACATGAAAATTATAAAAATTCTTCGACACTGCTGTTTCCTAACCGCCACCATCCACGTGGCCCGCTTTGACTGCCTGCCAAGTGTACTCGGAGCATACAATGACGTTATCGATATATACCATCCACATCATCACTGGAAGCGCGGACTCCTCGTCCAGGAAAGTGCGCCATTTTTCTTACTCTTCACCTCCGCCTGTCCTGTAGGCCCCATATGCTAGTGTTTTTCCTATATTTCTGTAGTGATGACGTCATTCTAGACAATAAAAGGCGGTAGAAGATACGATAATGTGCGCCTCCTCTGCCAGATCATGTGCTTCCAAGCGTAATTCGCAGCCTAGGTATCGTTTTTCTGGGCCTCCCATCGCACCGCTCCGTTTCAAACTCATCCCTCTATTGTTCTCCTACACGTCATTTCCGCCCGTAGAGTACTACTTAAACGAAAGATTCTGGAAATCCCTGTTTCCATCTTCATATCCGTCGGAAACAAAGCAACAACCCTGGCCGTGGAAGCCGTATAGATCATCTAAACTGCTTCCAAAGCGTAAGTTTTAGATCATCAATACGGCTTCCAAGGCCAAAGTTGTTGCTTTGTCTCCGACGGATATGAACCATGATGGTACGTTTCCACAACTCACGCCACTAACCCAGTTTTCTATTCGTTTTCTCTTTCTCAGGTTTCCAGTCGGTGAGTGTTCCACTTCTACTTTCATTTATCTTTCTCTCTTACCACTTCTCCACTAATTTTCTTTTCTGCCTGTGAGTACATATCTCAATTTGGGATGCAATGGTATTTGTTAAGGTACGTTAGTCTCCTAATCACCATCAATTTCCCTCTCCAATTCAACGTCACTAACTTGTTTCCTTTCTATACATCATTTTTTCTTCTTCTCTTCATTTCCTAGCTTATTCATGCAGCTCAATCAGTTGATAGATTTCTAGACTTTTCTAGTAGTTTTAGTTTTACTCGTCGGAATAGTGTTAGTTGTAGTAGCATTTTTAACATAGGGATTGTTTATTCTCAATGTAGCCTGCGCAAATAAACAAATCCAGAGTGAAGCTTCCCATATCGCACCCTCTTAGATTGCTACCTATCCTACCGCGTATACCTCTCGCTAGCTCATAGTCACTACGAAATAAAAATTCCTAGCCGTACTATTCTGTCCATTCCCATATGAATACCGTCCATGCCCCATCCTCATAGCGCTAGAACTGCCTTCCTCTACCCCAGAAAGATGCCCACGACAGCGTGACGCTCCATCTCATCCACCACTCCCAGACACCGAATTTTACTATATCAGGACACTACTTTTACTGTCTCCAGGTGCTGCCCAGGGCAGCACGAAATACTGTCTCCAGGTGCTGCCCAGGACAGCACAAAGTACTATCTCCAGGTGCTGCCCAGGGCAGCACAAAGTACTGTCTACAGGTGCTGCCCAGGGCAGCACAAATACTGTCTACAGGTACTGCCCAGGGCAGCACAAAGTACTGTCTACAGGTACTGCCCAGGGCAGCACAAAGTACTGTCTACAGGTACTGCCCAGGACAGTGAAAATCACTGTCTCCAGGTACTGCCCAGGACAGTGAAAATCACTGTCTCCAGGTACTGCCCAGGACAGTGAAAATCACTGTCTCCAGGTACTGCCCAGGACAGTGCACCGTGTTGGTTCCATCTATTGTCCCAGGCAGCGTATTTCACTATCCGGCCATGTTGCCTTGGCCAATACAAAACACTATCCGCCAACACTGCCCAGTACAGTAAATTACATCATATCCAACTATTGAATAAATCATTAATTTTTACTGTCTCCATTCACTGCCTCAGACAGTACTGTGAGACAGTGTTTTTTACTGTCTGCAGACAGTGTTCCGTACTGTCTGCCAGACAGTGCAAATCACTGTCTCCAAGTGTGGCATTAATTTTCATTTGCCGCATAGTGATTTTTACTGTCTCAGACAGTAAAAATCACTGTCTCGCAGTACTGTCTGAGGCCCCCTTTTCAACACCGTAGTGATTGTTGCGTTGGAGGCTAAGGTGAAGACTCTGCAGGCGGAAAATGCCAGCCTTACTGCAATTGCGAGAACAGGTAGAATCAGTGATCACGGTGGCGGTAAGTCGAAAATCCAGAAAGCCATTCCTGTGAAATACCTTGGAGTTCTTAGGGCGGTTGAGGAAAACCTGACAAAGTGGTGCAAGAACGAGACTATGGAGCTGGACCCTATAGCGGAACAAACGCAGAGACGTTGGACTGGACGTACCATCGAGGTAGAGCCGGTAGAAGGGGCACTTTGGAGCGAAAACGGTGTAGGATATATTGCTACCCCTCCGGGCTATATCATCAAGAATCTGCAGTGGTATACACCTTCGTACAGGGACGAGAGTGATCTGCTGAATGACTTGGTGCGACACGTACTGCGTCAAAGTCCGTGGTGTGATGTGTTTTCCGATGAGGAGCAGCGTGTGTGCTGTCAAGAGGCTGTGGCGGGGAGCAAGGAATTGAAAGTGAAGGTGACGCAGAAACTGTCCGACGTGATGAGTGCACGGAAGCGTAATGCGAGGGACAGATTGTTCGGTTCGCTGGGGTACACGAAATTAATGTCTAGATGCACGATGCTGACGACGCGAGCTGAGATGGACGAGCGAGAGAACAAAAGCGCGAAGCGTCTGAGAAGCTTTTGAAACGGGAAAGTAACGGTGATTTGGATATGGGGAGGTGGCGAACGGCACCGTTCTCAGAGCTGCGATACAGCAAAGGCTTGGTTCCTGACAGCTTCGAAATGGAAGTGAATGGTGATGCATGGTTTAACAACCGAGTAGCTGTGAATGTGCTGGACATCTTCAGGGTTATTCGATACGACCAGAACAAGTAATGGACATAGAGACGAGCATACTAACGCTGGCGCGCCTGGATGCTTGGCTAGTGACTACTGTGGAGTGTTTGGATGACCGAAGGGGAAAGGAGGTGCACGGCAGAAGGAGTTTACAAGGCGGTACAGTCAATATGTGGGGGTAGCTTTTCAGCAATTAGTTGGTATGGTGGTGTACTGCATGTCTTGTCTCCAAGGCTCGCAAGCAAGGGAAGAAACGGACGTTGTCGAGAGCGAACAGCGGACTAGTGCACAGTCACGGCATGTGTTTGCAAGCCGTACTGTGACGAGAGAGGCTGTTGAAGTGTGGCAAAGCGGAGAGGGGTCTGGAATTGTTCATGTCGTTGATGATGTAAACCGCTGCTCATCACTTGTTCTAGTGTCCGAGGATTGGATTCAATCGCATATTACGTCAAACCTCGGTGCTGTAATGGATTGTGTGATTGCGCAAGGACTAATTGGCGCAGAACTTTTCGTCGTTGACCCATATGCTGGACACCTGACTGCAAACCTGAATGTCGAAATCAATGCCCCACAGTATGGGGGCATGGAGCGGCGCCATGCAGCCACTGCTGATAACGGTTTTGGCGTAATGGAGGATGGTTGAAATTAGTGCAGTAAATGTGACGTTGACTAGAAGGTTTATCATGTAGTACATTATCAATAGAGTGCTGCGATTTAGATTTATTCTTCTTCATTATCATCTGTGAATTGGTAATCAGTGTTTGTAGATGCGGTTGAGATAGAAACGGTGGTCCGACCAGTGCATTTGTTTCGTAAATGGCTTGACTGGAAAGTTACTTCGTACGATGTGCACGGTGCCAGATATAGTAGATGCAGGAATGAGGTCAAACCAAGGACCACCTGCACTGTGGGATGCAGTGTCATTGCTGTCAACGGATCCGTTGTCCGGGTCCCATGTGGACCACTTTAAACAAATGCACCCAAGTGATTTTTCCACAGCGGTTTTTGGGGCAAAGCAGGTCATATACTGAACGAAAACGAGTTCTACAGGTTGAAACAGGTTTGGAGACTGCAGGCGTACCAGTGCCAGGACGCGCCCTACCCATATGGTTCTGTAGTCATCGGCAGTTCCGGAGATGACGACAAAGGAGTACTGCGATCTCTTTGCGGGGCCGAACGATGAAGTTGCAAAGACGCGCTGCTGCTTGTGCCTCGACACGTTTGTGGGGCGAAGCATGCCACTGTGCGGGTCAAAGTCGTCGGCATCTGGGACGTACCCTCCCATGACGTAGGCGGACTTTACCACGGTGACGGAAATGTCCATGTCATGTATTGGAGGGCCTTCTGCCGTGGCGCGCAGTCTAGCGAGGGTGAGGAACGCTTGTGCAGCTGTGTCACCGAGTTGCTGGAATAGCGTTATGGTGCCAGACGGGAACGAGGAGTTGTGCAGCGGCAAAAGAGTGGCAGGATCGGGCTGTCCGTCGATATCTGCAACGAGGAGGGTTGCATCGGGCAGCAGGGAGGCAAAGTCGTGCAGTGCAACGGTGAATCCGTCGCGAACGAGTACTGCACCGTCTGTGGGCGATATCATGCGTGCGTTTCCCAATGTGTTCGATGGGGTATGACCAGTTGGAGTGGCCAAGGAGAATTCCATGTGGCGAATAGTCTCTTCCATGGCTGTGGAGCGCCTTCGAGAGGTTTTCCTATAACTCTGTTTGAACAGAAGATGCGAGTGTTCGTAGGGGCCTGCATCAATGTGTTCCAGGGCGCCATATCTCTGCAAGTCACCGGGAAGATGGTCTAGAAGATGGAACTTGAAAGTTTTGAGACCTGTGGTGTGGAATGGGCCGAGGGTGGAGAGCATTGATTGTTTGAAATAGGAAATGGAGTTTCTGGAGGCTTTCTAGTTCGGCGGCAGTCCAGTGCTTGATGCGACCGCGTTTCATGACCCATGCGACGAGGTCAGAGTATTGCGTGCAGATGGAAGTGAGGGGGGCTGTATCTACTTCGTCACAGCATGTGTCAATGAATGCTGCGATGAAAGGGAACACCATGTCGACATGGTGATAGTCTTTGGCTGCGAGCATGCCGCGTATGCCGTCCTCCGTGAAGAGGCCGTTCAAATTGGTGCCCTTCTCACCCTTGGAGAAGTCGACATGAAGACCGGTGATGTAGTAGTCGCGTTCGATAGCGGACAGAATGCTGTTTGAGCCGGCGAGGATGGATTTTTTCACCTTCTTGAAGGTGCGAGGTGTCCCGGAATGGGAGGCAGTGGTGGTGAGGTCTGGGGAGCTGAGGCGGTGGACAATGCACTGTTTGATGAGCTTTGAGATGCCGAGGTGGAGATTGTGCAGAGGCTCGAAGGAGAAAATGTTGTAGGGGTCTAGGGGACTGTTGGTGGGTAAAAGAGCGGTCGATTCGAGGACAGAGTGTTGTTCGAGGAGGGAGAGAGCTTCGAGCGGAGCAGTTGTATGCTCCTGAGCGCTCTCTTGGCGTGCAGAGCGTGTATCATCGAGGGAGCGGGGCTGGTGTGGCGCGCTGGATTCAAGTTGAGTGGCGGGGATGTAGCAGCGGTGGCAGGGATGTGTGGTGGTAGTGCTGTTGCGAGTGCATGACAGCTCTTTGGCCTCTGGAAAGTCGCAGCAATAATTGGCTAGGATGGGAAAGCATTGGCGGGCAGTTGCAGTGGAGTCTGTGCAGGGGAACCCGGAAGAGAACGCGGTGGATAGGGACGAAAACACTTTTTCGAGTGCTTTATGAAGAATATCAATTTTGCGAGCGCGACTAGCAGAACTAGAGGTTGTCGGCATTTCATCACCGAACAAGGCGTTGGACGAAGGGTTAACAATGTACGGAAGATACCCGACGATGGTGAGGCCGGTACGGATGCAGTGGCGACGGAGGGGGGCGGAGAAGTTGAGCAGTGTGACGTGTATGGGGTATGCGACGATTGCGGAGCTCTTGAGGCTTGTGCTGCTCTTGTCGGAGTACACTTGGAGGAGGCCGGCAAAGGAGGAAGCGGTGGGATCATTTTCCTCTGCCCATACGACCTGTGGATCTTCCGAGAGCTGCACGCGCTGTCTAGTAACCTGGTGCAGCGTTTTCGCGAATTCTGTGTGTAGGGGATGAGAAAATATTGCGGTGCCGTCTGGGGCGGTCTGTGGGGAGGGGTGGAAGAGAGTATTTTGGTCGTTAGCCAGTGCTAACTGCCTGCGGAGCATTTCGACTGGGTCGCGGAGGTACAGCTGTGCCGAGTACTTACCAGTTTTGTCTGGAATGATGTGGCTCTTGTAACCTTCGGTGCGGAAATGTGTTTCGACCATGGAAGCGGTAACGTGGCGACATTCTTCTACGGTGCGAACGGCGCTGTTGAACTTTTCTAGGGAGAATGCGGGGTCTTGTAGGATGGTGATGACTTCGCTCACGCGGCCAGCGCCGGCCTTGTACTCGAGGGTTGTGAGACTGGCGGCGAGGGATTGCACGAGGAGGTCTGCGCGGAGGGTTGAGGTTGGTGGCAGTGAGCGTCACAGGGTGAGTCGCTGGAGGAAGCACGACCAGATTCTGGGTCTGGGGAGCTGGGTTGCGGGGAATCATGGTCGCCGTTTCGAGCAGGCTCATGGGTGACGGCAGGGACACGAGCGTTGTTGAAATGTTGGGGAGAGGGGTTGAAACGGTAGCGACACGTTCGCTCATGCAGCGCGAGCGCATAAGCATCTACGCAGTAGTAGAAGCACCCTTCATACTTGCATTCCATGTCGAGTTTTGACGCAAAAGGGAGGATTGCGAGCTGAACAGGGGAGACTGTGCCGTCCAGATGCGACCAATTTTATTTGTGGTGCTTTCGAGACTTGGAATGTAACGTGTTCGTAGTTTTTTGGGTAGTAGTTTTGTGCTCACTCCAGCTGACATCCCAACGGTGGAATTTAACCGAGAGTTCAATCATTTCCAACTGTTACATCACATTGCGTGCTGGCAACGTGTGCATGGAAGGACGAACGACTGCCCTGGGAGATGAATTTTCAATTAATTCATTTGTAATAATAAACTTTTTTATTTCCAAACTTCGTGGAATCTGAATGTGCTTTACAGCGGATATGCCACAGATCATGTAAGGAAAGCAAATGGATTCTCATATATATGATTATATGTTTATATTCGTTGTTCTCGATCCGGATCTCTTTGTTCGGGGAATCAGAGACCATGGCTTGGGCCATACTCAATCTCACTGCCGGCGATGATTTCGAGTATGCACAGCAAGACTTAAGCGGGACGCAGAAAGCTGTCCGGTCGACGCCGCAGGCTCCACTCCGCCCTCATCACCGACTGATCTTCTTTGACCGACTTTGCTTTGTACGTGCGCGATCTTGATCAAGATTCGCGCACGTACCTTCGTTCCATCCTCTACCTCGAGGGTATGCGTTGAGGGAAGCGGGGTTTTGAGTCTGACTATTTCCGTTGATCGGA
>JALQPE010000020.1:0-103311 GCA_030407315.1 Asparagopsis taxiformis | reverse complement strand
AACAGCAATCCGATCGTTGACGACGCAACCGTGCCAATTCTGCGCGAACCCGCTAGCCCTTGGGAGGATTCTAGTGACATGGGTACACGTCGAAACGTAGGTCGCGCCGCCCGCGAAACTACTCTCGCTGGCAAAGACTTCCTCCGCCTCTTGCTGGATTTATTCGCCCACTCAAGTTTCGCAGACTTGACGGACAAGCCGGGAGGTTTCACATACGCGGACCTTGGCGCTTGGGTTGCGCAGGGCACGAAGAACAATTTGTGGCGCTGCAAGGTCGACTCAGCATGTCCTTCAGCGGTCGTTCGAAGAATGCTGGAGTCGAGGCGGATGTTGCCGAAATCGTCATGGCAGAGATGAACGTTGAGCGAGCCAAGCAGATTGTTCGTCTGGCATTACCCATTGCCGAGTTTTCAAGACAGGATGAGCGTATCGGGCAATGGGTTGAGCACTGCATCCTTTCTGGGATCGTGCCGCAGACCTTCCTTATTGGATGTAACATGCTTCCTTCGCCACTACAGGCGCCGCAGCGCGGGGAACCAAGCGCCTTCGTTCTTGCTCCACCGGAAACGTTCGAGGTATTGATGTATTTCCAAGCGTTGTCTATCATCCGAAATCACAACAAGAACCTGCCGCGTCGCCGAATAGGAGATGCGGCCGAAGAGGGGAACGAAGCCGCACGCGTCCCAGCCCATCGGAAAAGCACTAATCGAGCTTGTTACGTGGTTCAAGTTTTATACCATGCTTGGACCGATGTGGCCTACGCCGCAAAGTTTTCCAGCTTCAGAGAGTTGATGGCGCCGTACATCATTTTCGACAGCAGTGAGCATTGGTTTGACGTGCTCGATGAAGGTCTATTCGCACCGATGGAGCAGAAGCTAGATCTCTACCACAACAAAGCTCCCCTATCTCATCCTGATGGATATGGTGGAAAAGTAGAGACAAGAACCAGTGCGCAGCACAGTGCATTTAGGGACCTTGTGAGGAAGTTCTTCGACCGGTTGCAGTTTCTTATCGTCAACCCGGACCTGTACACCTGGCCGGAGTCCGACCGCTGGGGGGCACTGGAAATATACTTCTCAAGCGGAAATCCGGACAAGCTGCCAGCGTATTTTGACACCCTCGACGAAGACGTTATGGCTGTCCTCCGCCCGGCACCACAAGCCGCGGACGCAGAAAAGGTCCCCAAGCCGGTTGATGACACTCCCACTCGTCGCAACACAGGAGGGAGAGGTTTGGTTCCGTCGACAAGACACACAACCAGGCTTCAACTTGGACCTGGGAGGACCAGTCTTACTGCCCAAGGGCCGTCTCCCCCGTCACCGTCACCCCATGCGACAGAAGAGCAGGAAAGTGAAGGGCAGGCTCTCGCAAAGGACTTTCTTTCGAAAATGAGTCAGTATTGCCGGGTGTACGACGTCCCTTTCGAAGATTTGGTCAGTGCCGACGAGAGCCGAGAACACGTGCCCATCACGGGCAACGTTCAGCTCATTCTGACTGATCCGCCCTACAATGTTCGTCGTAAGAGGAACGATTCCAACTCTTCGTACGACAGGCTAACTGCAGAAGATATGCAGGCTAGCATCGAAGTGTTTGACGAGCTGTTGCGCCCCGGTGGCCACGGCATCGTGTTCTGCTCGGTTTTGCAGTTCTACGAATGGTTCCATTACTTGGAAACGTACAAAGGACCGCAGTCAGAAGGCCCAACCGATACTGCTGCCAGTGATGACGGGTCGGATGAAGAAGAGGTTACGTCCATGAATTCGGACTCCGAAGCATCGCAGCACAGTGGCGAAGAAAGTGCGGATGAGGAGGAGGACGAGGAGGAGGAGGACGTCGTTCGGAATTCAGTTTTCTTCGTTGACGAGGTACCTCTGTTGTTTGTCCGACTACCTGGGCACCTCTATCAAATGCCGGGGCGGAAGAGGTACCAACGCATGAACATGGCAGAGGTCGCTATCCACTTCTGGAAGCGAGGTGTTCCGTTCAAGACCGGAAGCGAGATGGTGGCCTATAGGAACCACGGATACATGGACGGCACGTACCCGGCGTGGTGCAACGTCACCATCAATATGCCCGCCATCGATTCGAATGAGATGGTGTGGCGAACAAGGAGCACAACCGGTGCTACGGTCAGAGTTCGTGCAGAGCAGAAGAGCGTCGCTCTCATGATGGAGTTGATCAGCCAGCATTCACAGCCTGGTGATATTGTTGTCGATCCATTCTCTGGCACTTTCGCAACGGGAAAAGCAGCTATGAGCTTGCCTGAGCACCGTGTTTTCGTCGGCAGTGACATGGACAAATTGTGTGTGGTACGATCGCTTCCAAAGCTGTGTGCAGTCATGTCACGTGTAATTCTTTCAAACAACACTGACATGAGGGTCACGACAGAAGCGAAACAGAGTGCTGAGAAGTTCTTGGCGTCCCCCTCTGTCACGATGCGTACGCAGAGGGAACGCAGGATCATCGAACCCCACCTGGCCTTCCCCTGTACCAGAGGTTCCCGAAATATATTCGGCAGTACCTCTGGCAGCTGTGCCCAGAGTCGATTGCGTCGCGCGAGCACATGGAGAAACCGGTACATTATTGGCCACCTTCCCTGCGCCGCTGGTTGCAAACTGAAAACCCTCGCGTGATGCGGGCACACGATTGTGTTGCGAAAAAATTGAGCGTTCGACCATCGCTGATTAAGCATCCAAATGCAGGAAGAGGGCTCTTCGCTGAACAGACATTTAATGTTGGTGACGAAGTATGTGCATACTACGGAACTGTTGTGTACTCTGATATGAGCAAGGAGTCGATGAGGTTCGCGTACGGAGAGGGTCACATGGCGATAACGAAGGAAACATTCTTGATGTATGCTATCAAGCTGTATGCAACAGCGGAGGACGACGAAAACATCGAGCATCCAATTTGGATTGTTCCGGCTCCGTTCTGTTCGGCGCAGTTCATCAACGACCCGCGGTATTTGCGAGGTGAGGACACTCCGGCGGAAGACACCAGGCGGATGGCCAACGTCGAGTTTGTCGAGAACTACAGCAGCGGTTCGACGGGGAAGAAGCTCAAGGCGAAGGACCTAGAAAATCCGAAGATCATTGTAGTACGTGCAATCCGCGATATCCGTCCGGGGCAGGAGCTCTACGTTCATTATGGGACAGCGTTTAGAGCATGGAATTAGGGTCACGAAAGATGTTTTCATTTCGACTACAAATAAAGCTACGTTCCAGAGTTGAAGTATATCATATAATGCAGAATGTCCAGCCACCATTAGTCCAGGGTGAAACCTATTCGGCAGTACTCGCCTGTCAAAAACCAATCGTTCACACTCTAGGTGCACTTCGTCCGAGCAGTGAACCTGACTGCTTGGTTGCTGTTATGCGTGCAGATGCAAAATACAAGACCAAGTTGAAATGGACGCCCGGTGGATGTCCAGCTCAGTTGCATTGCTGTCCAGCCCAGAAATTCTACAATTCAGGGCAGAAAAAATATTGCAAAAAACATCGATTTCAGCGGGTCGATTGTGCCGTACGGCACACCCCCATCTCAAAAACATGTTCACATGTGCATGTTTTTGAGAATAGCCCAAATTTTAATTCAAATCAGGGTGTCTAATTTGGCCACAACGGCCCCAGGAACCGACCGCCGCCCCGAGTGGGGTTGTCACTGGCTTCTGTAAGCACTAACTGTAAGGCTAAATGGCGTCTGACAAAGGGTCAATTTCAGGCTCAATACGCCAGGGACAGGTCTTGGTCCTTGTTCCATCATGGTCCCACCCCACTCTCTCACGACCAACCTGAAATGCACGTCCGGTGGATGTCCAGCTCGATTGCACTGCTGGCCAGCCCGAAATTCTAAAATTTCGGGCACAAAAAAATTGTAAAAAATCAACGATTTCAGCGGGTCGTTTGTGCCGTACGGCACACCCCCATTTCAAAAACATGTTCACATGTGCATGTTTTGAGAATAGCCCAAATTTTAATTCAAATCAGGGTGTCTAATTTGGCCACAACGGCCCCAGGAACCGGCCGCCGCCCCGAGCGGGGTCATCACTGGCTTCTGTAAGCACTAACTGTGAGGCTAAATGGCGCCGGAAGATGGGCCGATTGCAGGCTTCAAGCCTAAGTTATGCTAGGGAGAAATCTTCTTCCGTGTTTCATCATGGTCCCGCCTTACTCCCTCAACAGAAACACTACTCACCCATCACGTTACTCATATTCCGTGCACTTTATATTAGTAGTGAACCCGCCTGCTTAGTTGCTGCAATGCGTGGATGTAGGCAGCACACGACCAACCTGAAATGGACGTCCGGTGGATGTCCATCTCAGATGCACTGCTGGCCAGCCCAGAAATTCTAAAATTTCGGGCACAAAAAATCTTGCAAAAATCAACGATTTGGGCGGGTCGATTGTGCCGTACGGCACACCCCCATCTCAAAAACATGTTCACATGTGCATGTTTTTGAGAATAGCCCAAATTTTAACTCAAATCAGGGTGTTCCCGGATAAAGGGGTGCTCGCAGCCGCCCCAAAAGCCGCCTAGCTTGACAGCTGTAATTTTAACACATTACACATCAAGGACACTGCCTGCTTCACGCCACCTCGTCAGGTTTCGAGAGCCCGACTCGGGCCCGTTCTGAACGGACACTCACATCTCGATTGCCTGTCTTGCATTCCAGCGGTCACGATAGGTGTGTACCTAACAAAATTTCGGTTGTATTGTGTTATTATTTCCAGCGATTGGCGTTCACGACCATTCTTCAACTTAACGTGAACATACCATCCACATCACTCGAATACGTCAACGTCAACCATCTCTTTTCCTTTCCAACTCAACAACCATGGCGGATACGCATTTCAGCAGTTTGTTTTCAACGGTTTGCGGCGATCAAGTGAGCGCGTCAGCGGAGTCGCGCGGACTCAAGCGCGGCGTCGATGTCGACTTGTTTGCGGACGTGGACGGTGCGGCTGTGCATATTGGGACGGCTTCGGTGAGCACTGCTGGTGGCGATGTTGGCCTTCCGCGCACGCTGCACAACCACAAGCTGCCGGAAACCGACGAGGCCGACTATATCGTCGTGCGCAACATTGCGACTAAGGACAAGTTCAAGGACCTCCCGTTTCCCGTACATGTTTGATGGCGCCGAGGGACCGCCGGAGACGATGGGTGGAGCATACGCCGCGGCGTTTTACCCTTGGGATACTCGGATGATGCGCCCCGCTGCGGAGGATGGCTCTAGCGACATTCGTACCCCTGCTGCAGCGTCAAACTTCAACGCAGCGACGAACCAGGCCAGCTCGGGACGGATGCCCAGTACCGGTCCAGCAGGCGAAATCACTGGTTCGGGGGGTACGAAGCATCCAGCACGCTCCGTCCCGGTTTCGGGAGGCACGAAGCGCCCTGCTCGCTCTGCCAGAGCCTCCAGTGGAGGCACGAAGCACCCTGCTCGCTCCAACGTCACCGAAGCTACTACGCAGGACGTAACCGAGGTGGACGACGAACCGGAGGTGGCGGAAAGCATTCGTGAGCAGCAGGGGACGCAAATTATGGTGCCCAAGTTTGTGACGTCGGATTACGTCGGAGAAGGAGCGACTGTGTTGGTGAGGCAGCTAGTGGAACCGGCCGTGACCCTTCGCGATGTCAAAGAAGACCACGTGGAGGACCTGCGCAACAATATGTTGGCGGTGGGGTATGTGAGCTCTTCGCGTATCACTGTGACGGTGCTGAGGTCGCAGAACACGCATTTGTCCGCCGACACGCGTCTGTTCCAGAATGGCAAATTCCATGCCAATGCGAACGTGACCGTGATCGACGGACTGCATCGTCTCAATGCTATGCATAGCATTGCGGATGACTTCACGCGCCTCACCCGTATGCACAGAACCAAGCTGCCACAGGAGGCAAACCGCTTGCGCTGGGTTACTCAGCCTCTGGATGTGTACTACCTTCGCCGCAAGGACGACAGTGATCTCCAGCCTCATGAGATCATCCACAAGAGTGCAGAGTCGAACCATACGACTGGGACGCAACTGACGGAGCGCTCCCTGGTTCGAATCTTGTCGTCCATCCAGCAGTTCATCCGTACGATTGCTGTTGCAAACAACGTGGAAAACGCTGGCGACTTGCGTGAGTCTGATGTCATCCGAACATTGTTCGAGGCGCAGTTCATGGGGATGATGAATTCGACGAACACGGCTCGGCGGTGGACGCGTTTGGCTATAGCAACGCTGAAGCATCCTGTTCTCGACGACGTGTTGCGTGAGCTGAACAATTCCGAGCGCCGCAACGAGATTGGGATAACGCACCTGGACCACAAGATAGTGCGCGAGTTGCTGGAAGAAAACTTTGTCTTCGTCTTGCGTGGTCTTTCGGAGTACTTGAACCCTGCTCATGGCGGACGTCCGGATGGACGCTTTGACGTGAACGACTTTTATACATACGTCCGTCGCGTGACTGCAATAGCAAATTCTCTGTACGCTGCGTTTGGGCGCCCAAAGAGTATTATGCGCAAGTCATTTCTGAGCACAGAGATGGCAATTGGGTCGGTTAAGCAGCCGAAGGAGTTGCAATGGCATCTCACCAATGCCATTGCAATGTATAGAGGGGACGACCGGAGCAGTGAGGTTCGAATGCGACGGAGAACCACGCGTTTACAGGATTTGGAAACGAACTTGAAAGAGTTTTTCAATCCGACATTGAAGAAGAAGACTAAGGCTCGACGCAAACGCCGCCCTTCTGCTGCCAATGTGAGACTCACTCACAAGAAGCAGCGGAATGTCGAACATGAGCCTGCTTCGCATGGCATCCGCCGCCGTTCACAGCGACTTCGCTCGACGGGGAGCACACGCCTCGAGGAAGAAGAGCCGGTTGTGGTACAACAATCCGCCGGGGAAGAAGAGCAGGCCGTTGTTGATAAACCCACCGATCAACAACAAGCCACTGCTTCCGGTGATGAGGTTGACGAAGACTCCGCCCGTTCCCCCGATTCTGCCGTTGAGATTGTCCCCCAAGATAACCAACGTGCTGGTGCGACTCCCTCCAACCAAGAATCTGTCCATACCGCTTCGGACGAGGAAGACAAACAGGTGCAGACGAGGGCCAAGTCGAAAGCAGGGGGGTCCGCGAAGTGACAATTACATTCACTGTTCCGGAAGGAGTGGAAGTCGATGAAGACGGTTACATCGTTCGTGACTCTCCTTCTGAAGACGACCTCCTCTTCGACGACCGTATGCCGTCTCTTCCTGACGATTTCGAAGACCGAGCCGAAGGGCATCATCTGGCGCAGCGTCCCGCGGATGTCATCGCATCGGTGAGGGTTGGCTGTCTGCCCCCGATTGAGCTCAGGTTGTTATTGGAGAGTGTGGAAATCGATGAGGAGGGCAGAGAGGTGAGGTATTTGAAGCAAGTGGCGATGGACCCTGTGTTTGAGGGGCTGCATATTCCGGAAGAACATCGGGCTCGTGTGCTATTCGAAATCGATCACGTCTATCCGATGTTCTTCGCAGCGTGGAAGATGGCTGCCAAGGCGATGTGTGAGCCTACATCGACGTTTCTACCCTCGAGGCTGGACTTCGCTCAGGTTGCGCGAATGTCTACAAGCTGGAAGGATTCGTATGAGGCCGGCACTGGTATGGCGTACTTCCACAATTGCCGAACGGAAATCAACGAGCGAGGGTATACGGTGATGCACAATTTCGCGGATGTAAGCTACCTAGATGCGTCGGACAAGTTCCCATTTGACTTGGGTCTCATGGAAGAAATTCCTAACCAGGAATTGTTTCGGTACTTTTTGGGAACGTGGGAGGGGGAGCAGGTGCACAAGGACCCTGGGAACCGGCAGCTGTGGAGTCCCATTGTCAATACGGGGGACGATGAAACAGACGAGAAGAACCGGAATGAGGGGAGGGCTCGCTTCACGTCTACGCGCCACTGCCTGGTTGACTATGCCGAGAACGATGAGACGCATATCGACCGGTTCAAGTTTGTGACGCGGCGAGCCCTGCTGGATGTGTGGTTGGGAATCCTTGTCCGGCTGACAGGGCTGGAGGAGTGCGGTTTACCGGGAGAAAAACTTGTCATGCCGGCATCTGGGGGACGGTTTTTGATAACGGGAAAGGGGTGTCCTCGGCAGGTCCCACACAATGATTTCCCTGTTCCTCCTCGCGACCGCAAAGATCAACTTCCGGGTTACTTTGTTATTGCCAACGGAGATGACCCATTCCCTATCTGGGTGTGTCCAGGGTCCCACAAGTACGTCTTTTCCAAAGCGCTGGAATTAGATATGTACGCCAAGACGATGAAGCTGAAGAAGGTAATCGTTCCGCCACGTTCAGTCTTCATCGTCACGGCCATGTACAACATGCCGGGGCAGGGCATGTCGACAGAGTTGTGTCACACACGACAACGAGGTATCACACGTATTTCAGGAATGCGTCGTATCCGATTCCCGACAATGTTTCGTTTGGTTTCATCAGGCGGTTGGGATTCGAAGAAGAAGTCATCGCCAATGCTCCGCGCCGGTCTGCAAGGCAAAGTCAACCGGCACCTGTCAATGTTCGCCACAAGACAGTTGTTCCCATCCCGGTCAAGAAAGATGGTAGGCCGAAGACAGGGCAGCTCCGAATGATGCGGATGAAGACGACAGAACCTCGCAAGGATGTAATGCACACACCGAGTGTGGCCCCGGTAGTGCCTCTTCTGCCGGGACAACCTGGATATCTAGTTCACTATCATAGTGAGGACGAAGAGGAAGAACAGTTTTCCGACGGCTAGATATCTTAACAACAACTACTTTAGCAAACAATTATCGAGAATATAATCATCTCCTTTATCACTTTCAATCTATGAACCTACTATAATGCACTTCCGTTCCATGCTTTCAAACTAGATTGTCCATTCCCTAGTGGGTTGGAGCATGATTCCAGGACGATTCCCTCACATCTCTAGACTCGATGGTCTATGCTAGAAATAGCAGAACAATTGGGTTTATACGTGCTTCATCGCCAACTTGCTTCTGGTAATGGCTGGACGTGCACGATACACGATCACCTGAAATGGACGTCCGGTGGATGTCCAACTCAGATGCATTCCTGGCCGGCCCAGAAATTCTACAATTTCGGGCACAAAAAAATATTGCAAAAAACATCGATTTGGGCGGTCGATTGTGCCGTACGGCACACCCCCATCTCAAAAACATGTTCACATGTGCATGTTTTTGAGAATAGCCCAAATTTAATTCAAATCAGGGTGTCTAATTTGGCCACAACGGCCCCAGGCACCGGAACCGCCGCCCCGAGCGGGGTCATCACTGGCTTCTGTAAGCACTAACTGTAAGGCTAAATGGCGCCTAACGATGGGTCGATTCCAGGCTTCAAGCCTAAGTTATGCTAGGGTGACATCGTTTCCCCTGTTCCATCATGGTCCTGCCTTACTCCTCCACGACAAACACTACTCACCCATCACGTTACTCGTATTCCGTGCACTTTGTATGAGTAGTGAACTCGCCTGCTTAGTTGCTGCAATGCGTGGATGTAGGCAGCACACGACCAACCTGAAATGGACGTCCGGTGGATGTCCATCTCAGATGCACTGCTGGCCAGCCCAGAAATTCTACAATTTCGGGCACAAAAAATCTTGCAAAAATCAACGATTTGGGCGGGTCGATTGTGCCGTACGGCACACCCCCATCTCAAAAACATGTTCACATGTGCATGTTTTTGAGAATAGCCCAAATTTTAATTCAAATCAGGGTGTCTAATTTGGCCACAACGGCCCCAGGCACCGGCCACCGGCCCCGATCGGGGCTATCACTGGCTTCTGTAAGCACCAACTGTAAGGCTAAATGGCGTCTGACGAAGGGTCAATTTCAGGCTCAATACGCCAGGGACAGGTCTTGGTCCTTGTTCCATCATGGTCCCGCCCCGCTCTCTCACGACCAACCTGAAATGGACGTCCGGTGGATGTCCAGCTCGATTGCATTGCTGGCCAGCCCAGAAATTCTAAAATTTCCGAAAAATCAATTTGGTGGCCCAGCATCTCCTGTGCCGAAAATTCCCGCACTCAGTTCTGATATACGTCTAGACGTGTTTCCCACTTGTACGCATCAGGGAAGGCGTCACGGAAGGTTGACACTACGCTACTTGTGTACCGCGTCGTCTGAAATAGCGAGTAGTGTTTGTTGTATAGTTGTGGAGTATGCGTCTAGTGGTTTGTAAAGCTTGCAGAACGGGATAGGGATGTGGGTGGCCCTATTTTATGAATACATGAGTACCAATATTCAGGGTTGACAAAGCGGAAAGGCATAGGCTCATACATGTTTGAGATTGCATAGTAGAGAAAATATTTTCATCGAAATTTACATGGAGCTGATGGAGGTTTTAAGGATGAGGTATGAGAGGAAGAAAATTCTTCTGTGGTATGAGGATGTGTTCTGTGGGGGGATGGAATCTTGGGATGGTACAGGGGGAGGTGGAAATGTACGGAGTGCGGGTTTAGAATGGATTGTGATTCGGAGAGGAGTGCCGACAAGCATATTATGGGGATTGGGGAGACGCTGCGGGGTGTTGGGTAGTGAGGGCGGAGGAGGTGTTTAGGTGGGACCGTAGGAGGGTGCGGTTGAAGGCGCCGAGAGGAGGGGTTTTTAGGAAAGTGAGGAGAAAGAAGGGGAGGGGGTGGCGTCTGTTCTGGCTGTGGTGAGTGGGGATGTGATGGAGAAGAAGGGGGTTATTGTATTTGGGGAGGGAGGGGAGTGGGAGGAAGGGTGCGAAGTGGGGGGTTGATATGTGTTTCAGAGCGGGGAGGTTTCTGGGGATACGGCGGGGGAGCCACCCCGCAGTGCGGGAGCGTGGGCCGGTGGTGGTGGTGTATACGGTATCGAAGATGCGGATGGCGTGGGGGCATGGAGCAGCTGAGGGAGGGAGGGGTGGAGCAGGTCGGGTACGGGATGGGGAGTGAGAGGTTTTGGAAGAGTAAGCTGCAGGGGAAGTTTGTGTAGAGGGCGAAGGAGAGGGGTTGAGGGTAGAGGAGAGAGGGTACTGAAGAACAATACGTTTCAAAGGTGATGGGGGAGAGCATGGTCGAGGAGATAGGGGGTGTTTTGCCCTATTCTGAGGTAGTATGAGGACTGGTTATACGAAATCTGTACGGTAGAGCAGAAAAGTAGGTATGGAATGGAGGTGTGCACCGTGGAAGCGGGGATAGGTATCTGAAAATGCGTGCTAGAGTGGTATTGGGGGTGTTTGAGGTACAGTACGGGGGAGGTGAGCACCAACAGGAAGGGGGTGTGAGCGAGAGGATGAAAAAATTAAAGACGAAATTGGAGTCGACCGACAAGGAAAAATAGAGTGGTCGCCGTGATGGATGCGGACATCCATGTCGAGCACGGCGGCAGAAATTTCTGGGGTCGAAATTTTTGAATTTCTGAACCGGCGCCCGTCCTAGGTGGACATAGACATGGCGGAAGTCCATCCCGAGGGGGACATCCGTGGTACTAGAAACAATGAATGTCGCCCTAGTAATACTAGACGTACTAGACCGCATGGACGTCCGGTTCTAGGCGGACATCCAAAAATACTGGAGAACATGGACGTCCGCCTAGTAATACTAGGTGTACTAGAGGTTGTGGACGTCCGCGTCCATTTCCGAGAACACAGAGGAACCACGCGTTGGGACCGTTCCGCGTACTACGTAACGACGTACGAACGTTCGTCATCCAACGAGGAGACGTAGTTGAACGTGTCAACTCGGACCGCGTTGCGTACGCGCCAACGCCGGCGAACGCGCCCCCCCCCCCGGAGCCATACGATGCCACCGAGGCAGACCTCGACAAGAACCGCGATGGTCCGGCGTATGTAGTAGACGATCTACTGAACCATCGCGTAAACGATGACGGCACCCTGGACTTCCTCGTGAAGTGGGTCGGGTATCGTACCCCTACGTGGGAGCCCCGCCGGAACGTATCTGAGGAGAGCGTCTCTCGATACTTCGCACGCGTGCGACGAGCAACAACGTGAAAGGCCACGACGGCCCCCGAAAACGCACGCGAGCGTCGGGTTAAGCGCACGCGTGCGCGACGTTGCACGATGCAACAAACGAAGGCGACGAGCCGCACGAACGAGAAGCGAAGGCACAAAGAGTGGCCGGGACGTCCACCCTTGCGTTGGGGGGGCGCGATGCGTGCTAGAGCCGTCGCTCTTTTCGTTTTCGACACCATACGCTGGTGGAGGCACGAGCGCCAACGAAAGATTGGACGACGAGTCCACGCGCGGACAATTCACACGATGTGAAGAGCCACGACTGGCTCGACAGCGTTGACCGTCCCACGGGCAAAGGTGACGACACCACGGGCCACGGACGGACAACACGTCAGATTTTTCGCGCGGAAAATTATACGTGGGCCAGCGGGCCATGGACGCACGGTGCGAAAAATCGGGCCGATTACAGTGCGCTAGCCCGGCCACATCTCGGGACGCGCGTGCCCCGAAAATTTCGTAATTTTGGCACGTCACGTGAGCCATCGTACGTCCCCATGGACAGCCGCTGACAACGAGTCGCATCGACCAACGAGGTCAACGCCAAACAGCTCGCGAGCTAACGGCAACGTGACGCCGGAAGGCGGAGAAACGACGTAGGACGGACGCGTCCCCAACGAAGATGGCAACGGCCTCATTACGAAACTTCCCGCACGAAGCGGAACGAAGCTATACGTTAGCCGACGAATTAGACCAACGGGTCTCAGCGCACGAAGCGCGCGAGTAAAGCGTGCGAACGACGAGCCAACGAGGCCGCGACGACGGACGGCGAACCGAATCGCCATCGTGAGGCACGACGCCGAACACGGCAGCCACGTACGGCAACCACGGAACGACACAACGGTGTCCTGCCACGCGGGCATAACGAACGACGCGCGAAAGCGAAAGGCCCGCCGGCTAGTCGTAACGCACGAACAAACCCGAAAGGCGGGGTGACCACGTACGGTCACGTAGACGAAGACGCACACGTCCGCGTCAGAACCGTAAAAGCTAACGAAGCTGCAATCTCGTACGCATTCGAAGGCGCACGCGCCACCAGCCACGTTGGCCAGGATACGAGCGCGTACGCGGACGTCGTAACGATAACGACGTACCTCAACGGGTCGACCCCGCGAAACGAAAATACGAATACGCGACGGCGTACAAGCTGGTAGCCAACGTAAAACGGCACGGCTGAAGGCAACGAGCCGACGAAAAACTGGCTCACGTAAAAGCCTCAAACGCCCGCGGGCATGCGAAACGACTTCGTCAATCGCGTCCCCGTCGGGTTCGCAAGTCGAATAAACGAAATTACGCAACGGCGTAGAGGGCGAGCATTACGTATGCCCAGGTGCACGTCACACCACATAACGAATGAGCTAACGAAACGCTCCTCGGACGCCGCAGCGAACGACGCTACCACGCGAAGTGGACTATCGCAACGATTGCGCCACCGGCTAACGTGAAGCCGCGGGAACGTGAAGCGCGACGGCGCTAACGGTGTTAACGGCTATACGAAAAGCCAAGCCCGCCGGCAAAAACGTTGTCTACGGAACCGCGACGCACCACGACGCACTGCCGCGTACACGCAACGGCGTGAAACGTCAAGCCAACTCACGCGCGAGTCGGCCTGACGCTTAGCGAATTTTCCGTCCGGCTCACCGGAGCGAATTAAATTGGCACCGACGTGCTACGTGCCAGAGAGCTCGAATGCTCAACGGAATTCGACACCCGACGGGGTTATCCGCACGAGGGACGACGGCGGAAACGAATTCCGAGATAGTTACAAAATGATAACGCCACTGGCCAACGTGAAGCCGCGGCAAACGCGAAGCGCGACGGCGCTAATAACGTCAACGGCTATACGAAAAGCCAAGCCCGCCGGCCACCACGTCGTCAACGAAACCGCAACGTACTGCGACGCGCCGCCGCGTACACGCCACGGCGTAGAACGTCAAACCGACTCACGTGCGCGTCGGTCTGATGTTCGACGAATTTTCCGCCAAGCTCATCGGAGCAAAATTAAAATTGGCACCGATGTGCTACGCGCTAAGGAGCTCGAATGCTCAACGAAATTCGACACCCGACGGGGTTATCCGAACGAGAAACGACGGCGGAAACGATTTTCGAGTTAGTTACTAAATGATACGCACGCCAACGGGCTCTATGATCGAGGTTAACGTACCACTCGCAGTGAAAAGCCGCCGCTACGCGCCGCCGCTTTGCCGAATAATTGCGTGTGATACGAACCTGCCAACGGGCACGCGCCGCCGCGAACTCGAAGCACGGGCTACGTAAGCCATACGACACCCGACGGGGTAGACGCCACAACAAAAAATTGTGGGGAGGGGCTTAACGCTAAACCCCTCCTCTTCTGCAGACGACCTGCCAAACGCAAATTACGAAGCTCAACGGAGCCATGCGATTACGCAAAGAAACAAGACGAAGTTTACGAAGCAACACGATGCTAGAGCCGACGTGGCCTACGAACTAACCTAGGAACGACCTAGTAGCGACGAGAACGCTTGCCCGCAGGGTCATACGGACCAGGGCCTTCGCCGCGGCTATCGTGGCTGCGGCTGCGACTGGGCTGAACGAAGCCCGGTGCGTACGGATCGACGGTCTGCGTGACCACGGGGGCTCGCTCGCGACGAGACGCGGGATCCCTAGCGTAAGGATCCGCAGTCCCGTGACTGCGCGTATCCGAAGGGCGCGCCGGAGCGGGGTCGCGTGGCAGGTACGCCGCCGCGTGACCATACCCGACGGGGTCGCCGAAGCCGCCGCCACTCGCGTAACCGTAAGGTTCATTACGAACGCCAACGGGCGGCGCGTAACTACGAGTCGCCGCGGCGAGACGCTCCGAAATCGCGCGTTCCGTTGCCAAGCGGGCAGTCAGGTCCAACGTCTGGGCCCTGAACTCTTCGGCTGCGCGAGCCACGGACGAGATGAGGGAACGGATAACCCAGCCGTCCGCACGAGGCGGAGCGGACATCGACGTACCGAGAAGCCGACGGGCATCCTCATCGGATACGCGGTCGTCCAGGCTAACGAAGCGTGGCGTGCGTTCGGCCGGCGTGGCCACACTCGGACGACCGACCTGGGCAACGTTGCCCCCTCCCGTAGCCTCGCGTGGCACGACCTCTCGAGGATCCGGCGCACGCGGCGCTTCGTTCTGATGGCCACGACGGCCAGAACGCGTCCCTCGGGGGCGCTCGTTGCCCCCGAGGCCGCCGAAATAACCGGCACGATTGCCACGACGGCGTTCGGAACGGGAAGCGACCCGCGGCACGTAAGCCCCATCGCTACGAACGGAGACGAACTCCTGGTTATCGCCGCTTGCGTAATCGGGACGTATAACCCGATACTCCGGCCCCAACGCAAGGGCGCCGCGAACCTCAGCCAACGCGCTGGTGACGGAGACAAACGTGTCGGAACCGTCAACCGGGATTGCACGAAGCATCTCGTAATCGGCCAGGAAGTCCAACGTGGACTCCGGCAGTAGGCACGCGCGCCCGAACACACGACGTTCCACGAATAGCGAGCACGCGAGCATCGCTGCGTGTTCGATGTCCACGGCCATAAGGAAACGTTCCTTCACGGGGGCAGGCGCGTCCTTCACGGCATCGGTGAAATAATGTACCACGCGTGGTAATAACGTGGACGACCCACGGGGGTACGGAAACTCCTCGACTACTTCCGGCAACGGCGGGAAGTAGAGCTCGCTCGGGACGACCCACGGAGCTGACGCGTGCGACACACGATAGTCGTCCGCGTTCACGTGGCGGAGAGCGAAGTGGTCATCGTACGACACGACGCTTTTGGAGATGACGCTCAACGAAAGAGCAGTCTTCCATTCGGCACGTTGCCTTTCGGAAAGTGTCCGCGGACATACGAATACGGACGCCACCGAGATGAACGGCGGTTCCTCGGGCGTCCCCTTCCATAAGTATGCGTCCATACGGTCGACGTAGATCGCGTCGTTGACGTCACGCAACCACGAGCGGTCGCAACGTATCGACGCCGGGATCTGGTAACGTTCCGATCCCGGCGGCCCGTTGGCGAAACGACGCCCGGCTGCCCGCCTCCACGTATCCTCGGCGGAACGCATGTAGTCGACGACCGCGCGGGCGTCCAGACGATCTCTGGCCAACGTGGCGAGATCGTCATCCGTGATACCCACGCGGGGCAACGCAGCCCACGCGTGGGTCAGGACGCCTACGTTTAGCGCCGCACCGCCACGTGAGGCGGTGCCGACTGTCCCAACGGGGTCACCACCCTCCGGCGAGGGGTCCTGGCGAGGAGAACGCGGCGAGCCATCACGACGAGGCACGCCCGTGCGGGCCGCCGCCACAGCACGACGCGAACGAGCGGCCGCTGCCATCGCGGCTACACCCGTCGACGGGGCCGCGGCATCCGGAATGACGGGTGACGAATTCCCCGAGTCGGACGCCGTTGCGTCATCATCACGTGGGGCGACGGCCCTAGCAGCCTCGGCAGGCGTCACGGAAGCCACCAGGCGAGACGGAGCCATGGGGCGAGACGAAGAGGCGACGGCCTGAGAAGCAACGGCTTCGCCCGCCCTAACGGATGGGGCGGGCGCGACGGACGCTTCCGTCGCTGGCGGCGCACCGGCCCCGACGAGGGAGGGAGCGCCCTGCGAAGGGGTTCTCGCTCCACCTCCAGCAGAGCCGGCGGGCCGCGGGGTGTTAGCATCGGTACTACGAGTCGTAACCATCGTGGTTACGCTGTACACGATAATTACGACGAGTGCAACGAGCACGACGACGAGAGCCACGCGGGCTAAACGGAACAAGAGAACGAAAGGAACGGAGATAGTAGTACCCAGCGGGGGAAGAGGATAAGGGAGAACGAAAGGCAACGGCCTGGATGACGATGGTGAGAGGAAGGGTGAGCGACGATCGCTATCACGTTAAGCCGCCGCTTAAATATCCTTCGGACGACCGTTGTCGACACGCCCGCTGGCAGATTCACGAAAAGGCCGCGGCCTGCGCTCGTATCGCGCTGAATTGACGCACACCCGCGTGGTGGAATTGGACACTGCATCCGTTGCAGGAAAACGCCTAAGCGAGGCATTGACGTACGACGCCAACGGGCGGGCCGCGATGATTACGAAAGAGCCGGAGCGCACGCGCGCGCTCCGGCGCCGTGGCGATTCGATCAGCCAACCGGGCCATGTACGTTTCAACGAGATTTTTCGGGACAACTGCCACGTCCGCAGTTGTACCCGAAAAGGCGCCACGGCCCCGTGTCTCAGGCGCGTCCTGACGGGCCTCGCGTGGCCGGGACGTCCACGTGTGGGGGTGGGGCTGTGTAGTATACGTGGCAATTCCGAAATTGCAAATATTTACGTTTTCCGCGGAATTCGAATTTCGGCGGATACGACCGGCGACAGCAATGCACGAACATTGCTGGCGCATGCGCGCGCGCAACCGGCACACGTGTGCAACGAACGTATTGGCAACGGCCAACGGACCAACGGGTCCCTACGTGTGACCCACAAGGTCCTTTCCCATTCGGGGACGTTACGAGCAGTGTTTACACTGTAAAGCGATGCCATCGTGGCCATATAGGTATTGGCATCGTGCCGGGAGGGAAAGGGGACAAGACAACGATCGAGCAACGGCTCTAGTCTACGACTGACTTCTACGTTTACGTTTACGTTTTGCCTAGCGAGGCTTCGTCTCCGTCGAGCTGCGTACTCCCTACCCATCGCCGCACGTAAGGCTGATTGCGTGTAGTGCCTCCGGGCTTGGTTGAGAGCGCCTCCGGTGACGTACCACCTCGTTTGCTAACGTAATCCTCGCGTGGATTGTTGCGTCGTGACGCTCGTGTCTACTCGCTAACCTATCTCTACCGTCCTACCTAACATACAGTCAAAACACCAGCGGGTGGACTGCTCGTTTCGTTTCGTTTCGTAAGGACAGCATGTCCACTGGCTCGTACCAGCTACTTCTAGAACTAACGTGGTTCCACACAAATCACTGTCTCCAAGTGTGGCATTAATTTTCATTTGCCGCATAGTGATTTTTACTGTCTCAGACAGTAAAAATCACTGTCTCGCAGTACTGTCTGAGGCCCCCTTTTCAACACCGTAGTGCAGATTTCGTGCCAGTTTACTGCTGCAGCAGTATTCTGAAATTTCCAGACAGTAAATTTTACTGTCTCCGCGCACTGTCTTGGCCAGACAGTAATTTTTACTGTCTCAGACAGTAAATTTACTGTCTTTTTTCATTCTCAACACCGTAGTGTACCACGTCCTGGACTCGGAAAATAGGGGCTTCGCACCGCTTCGAGAGCTGAAGACTTTGTTGCACAGCAGAGGAGCTGTTCGAAGAGTGCAGCACTCGGCAAGCATCTCGAGTGCGGCTGTCCATCGTACGCTGCTGCAAGATGCTCAGATGCGCCTCTGCGCAACGTCCTTCTGGGAGCACATAATGACGATCTTTCGGCACAAAGAATTGTTCGACCAAACCGTTTCTTCACCGCGAGCAATACCTTTCCTACAGGGCTTCCAGGCGTCGACTGGTTCCCCAGATGCTGGGAGGTTTACGACTATTCGGTCTCTGGGTATGGTTGAAAGGCAACTCACGGCATTCAGCCTCACAGAAGAGCCACAATCAACGCCCGACCCTAATGAGGAGCTGTTCGGAGACACTGAGAGAACAGCTTCTCCAGTACGGGATTCTCCGCCCGGCGGGAACGGAACGAGCCCGAATGCTAAACGCAGACGTCTAGATGAAAGCCCTTCTGGTGCAGGAAGCTCGAGCAGGAATAGCGGTAACAGCGGTACCGTCGAAGCGGCCAGAGCTGATATAAAATCCATGCGTGCAGAAGATGAAGTGTTGATTCCTCCAGAAATGGACAACATGAAAGGATCTGTCCTGCATACTTTCAACTGCAGCTTCAGAGACCTTTTGAAGAACTATGACGCTATTGACAATCCTCGAAAGCCGCAAATCCGGGAAGGTGCTCAGTTGGTACTCACTGACCCGCCGTACAATACTAGGCGTATGTCTGGCAGAGGAAACTCTGGTTACGATGTCCTCCGTCAGGAAGAAATCGAAGACACGGTAGCTGAAATTTCCAAGGTGACGCGCAAGGGTGGTCATGTTCTCATATTCACATCTGCTGCTCTGTTCTACAATTGGGTATACGAGCTTCGCAAAGTGAAATACTCTACGGGTAGTCCTATGTTCGCGGTTGATTCGCAGCCTATCGTCTGTACTCGGAGCCCCACCCATTTTACTTCGCCTCCATATAGGATTACAACCAGTTTGTTAAATATGGTCGAGCTGGTTGTACATGCTACGAAGCTGGGTAAGGGTAAAGAAGGCTGGGGGATGGTGAACTACCGAAATGCAGGATACATCCCTTCTAGGTTCAAGGCTTGGACAAATGTCATCGACAACATCCCGCGCATCACAGCATCGGAGACAGTGAAATATTTGGACAAGGACAAGAAAAGGTTACGTTGCGCCCCGAGCAGAAGACCGTAGCTCTCATGCAAGAGCTCATTGGACGTTTCTCAAACCAGGGAGACTTGGTCGTGTACATGTTTGCTGGCACTTTCTCTACTGCAGTTCCATGCCTTACTATGCACCACGGTCAGTACAGGAGGTTTGTGGGGTGTGAGAAGTTCACGGACTGCTTTGAACTATCCCTTCCTAGAGTCAATCTTGCATTTCTGCAGCAGGTCTCTATTGGGAACTTTGCTCAACAGTCCACGCCCGCCCTGCAGCAGCTGGCCACTTCTCAACTCGGAACTTCCGATGACGATTCCCACTCGAAGAACCCCTCCAGTTTACCAAGTTCGACACAACTACCACCCCACCTCATCAGCTTTCTGACCGCCATTTGGTGCATCCCAGACCAGCACAATGACTTGATAGACCTTCCTATTCACAAATGGCCACAATCACTGCTGGGCTTGTTGTCCACCATGGATAGTAAAACTCTGCTATCAATTGATACAATGGCACACAATGTATACGTTGCAACTTCAACTATACCTGCAGCTGGTGATGGACTCTTCGCAAGAGTTGATATTGATCCAGGAGATATCGTCGGGTACTATAGTACCCGACGATATCAGGGAAATATATTTTGGGGCAGTGGTTTACAAGGATCTCTACCAAGCAAAACTGAAGACGTTTGGTACGGGTCCGACTTCGTTCTCGATTGAGCGCTTCCGGAAGTACGCAGTTCAAATCAAGGACCCAAATATCACCTGCTTGCTTCCGTCTACGTCTAGCCGCCCCATCTTCATTGTTCCATTCGAGTATTGCGCTGCTTCGAAAATCAACGACCCAACGTTCGTGGATCCAGCAGAGGGAACCGATCGCCCGTCGCGAACTGCTAATGTTAGTTTCTCCTCCCCTGTACAAGAACTCATCAGTGAGAGCTCTGTGCCTAGCTACCAAGTTGTATGTGTTACTGCTAACGAGGCTATCTCAGCTGGATCCGAGCTGTTTATCGAATACGGTCATGATTACTTCACTGTCTAGCTGTTACCCTCTCACAGTCAAATTTCACTAGTAAATCGTTCTCCATTAATGTTTTCACTCTGTTTCCCATACATTCAATTTATTTTTATCGTAATGTACTCTTTCCCCCCAAGCAAGCAATGCGTAGAAGAATTTCCCGTTTGGTACGTAATGGGTCTGCATAAGGTTGGACAAGGTATATTCTGTGCGTAAAATTTGGTAATTTTTTGGGCTCAAAAATTACTGCAGTAAAAACTGATCTACCCGAGTGCACTTTGCTAGATCAGTTTTTACTGCAGTAATTTTAGAGCCCAAAAAATTACCAAATTTTACGCCCTTGTATGTGTTCTGGCATACCCACGGGCACCACACAACCCTACATGGCATGTCGAAGGCTGAGGTTTGGATACCAGCCGTTCTTAGTTGTTTGCCTTGTTCCACATGCGGACGGTCTCCGCTTGTTTTTCAGCACAATGACAATGTAGAGAGAAATGCAGGTACCACAACTGTCTTGTACATTGTACATCCATTCTCGCATTTCGTACATCATGCATGTACCACACGCAGGAAAAGCTGCTCAATGTACATTCTATGTGGTATGAAGTTTAACGCTTCTATAATTATAGCGTTAACGCTCCTAGCAACAAAACAGCCCGGAAGAACAAACTGAGCCGTGGTCATCTACATAGTCAGCTAGTGCTGCTTACATAGTGCTGAGATTAAATTTCGGTAATTTTTCTAGCTATGAAATTACTGCAGTAAAAACTGATCTACCTAAATGCACTTGGGTAGATCACTCTTTACTGCAGCAATTTCAGCGCAAAAAAGATTACCAATTTCCTTGCCCCGAATATACCTTAGCCTACGTTCTGCAAACACATAGAGATGTAACCAAAATAACTTCTCTGGCTGATTGCATTGCTGGCTCCATTGCTTTTGGGTATGCCCAGGACCGTTACTGCCCGCAGCTTTTGTAACGGCCGTACCAATGTCCTTATCCGTTACATCTTCCGTCCATGCTCGAGACAAGTTTCCCCCTGGTCTCTTCTACTTATCCTTCCCTTCTCCTCAGCAACGTTTCCAGTTCTACTCAAGTACTCTATCCTGGGCGTGAACCGTTCAACGGTTTCCAGCAAAAATGAGAGATGATTTTTCTTTGACTAGGTTTGCAAAGTTCGAAGAACGGTTCGCATCCCTCGAACAGTACATGCGCGATTCCCTTTCGTCTATTCAATTGGAGCTGGCGTGTATTCGATACATGGCTTCCGCTGCTGCCGGAACAAACACAGTCCCTTCAGTTGTTCTGGATGAGAGATCAAGAAAAGCAGGTCAAATTGCCACGCTGGTGTCTTCTCTGTTCAACAACAGGCAGGTGACATCTCGATTCGTCGCTTTCAGAACTGTTGCAGAGCTTGTTCAAACCTTTGTTGACGCCAATTTGCTCAACAATTGTAATTCGAGGTCTGCAACATCACCACAGGTGGATTCCTGCACAACGTTGCTTCTTGCTGCCCTGTCGTTTTCGCAGACTTCAAGTTCAAATTCTGAGGTAAGGCAATCTAAGAGATCTCTTATCGGAACGGCAGTAGGTAAACGACATGTGTTCTTAAAACGCTCTATTATCGGAACTGCGTTTATTTCAATGGCAAATGACAGAATTGTGCGATGGAAGGACTCGACGAGCAGGAATGCTGGGGTCCTCGATCCTGGGGAGGATGAGGACTTGAACAGCAATACTCTATCTCGAGACTATGCACTACGCAATGCTACAGTAGTGCCCATCGAAAAGCCGTCTTGGCTGCACATTTCCCAACGAGCTCTTTTCCATGCCATGGATATTTCGATGCCCACGGAGGCAGAACGAAACGTGGAACAGTCTACGCATTTGCAGGTTACTCTTTCAAAGCGTCGCCGACTGTCTGGTTCGAAAGAAGCACGCCGTACTGGTACATCCTCTTCATCTTCTTCCGCTGTATCCAACCTTTCTCCGTCTGACTTACAGTCTATTCCGATTATTACCTCTGCACTACGGCAGCTTACACAGTTCTTCAACACTTCCCGGAAACAGATGAAAATGGAATTGGTCAAACAAGCATTCTTCCTCATCCACCGAGATATGAAGTCAACTGTGGATGTTTCTCCTGCCCATGCTGTTTCCACAACAGAAATGTGTCCACCTGACTCTATTCCGACAACTTCGAGAGCTTACGGAACAGGAGAAGAAGCTCTCGAAGTGTATTCAAAAAATGATTCCATCTTCTCAAATTTCATTCTGAGCCGTCCTGAGCTTCACATTCAGGTTACTTACATAGTTCAGGTGAGCGGTGATATCGATGGTGAAAACATTGCGAGTACGCGAGTGGAGAAGTTGGCTGTCTGTTCATTCTCCTTTCTTACTCTAGCTATGATATTGTTATGCAGTTTTTGCCAATGTACACAACTGGAGATGCTCTGTCATGAACCTCATGCTATTCAAGCATGTTATAAGATTGAAATATGCCTCCAAGGTTTATTTAACGAAGCCCTGAAACAACAGCCTACATCTCATTTTGGGAAGGATGGATTCCCCTTGCGCGTTACATGGGGACATCTTGAGCTCCGGGACTACCTCATGGGAGGTGACTGCCTCACGGGGATCATTAGAAAGAAGAGAAACCTAACAGCACAAGAATACGAGTCTGTCCGTTTCGTTCCAGGCGTCAGACATACTGAGCGCTCAGAAGATAACCCAGCAAACAGACCAGTTTCCAATCATGATTGTGTACCTCTCGAGGAGGATGATGAACTTGGTATTTCTTTAATTGGCATGTAGAACTGTTCTAGCTGGAACACCGCCGTCTTCATGTGACTGTAGTAGTTCCCATTGCTTGCCTCTGCTCCGCAATGTATGCTTCAGAATAATTAAACTAGTTCTTCCATGTTCATCTCACTACCTGTATCATTTTATGTACTCCTCTGCCCTTTTCTCTGACACACTATACCCCACCACATCATTGACCACATCTTCCGATATTAACTTGCCTATTCTACATGGTTCTTCCACACCACGGAATATGACATACGGCATATGCACTCTCAATGTTCCCCACAACATGTCACCAGCCCTTCCTCTTTTCCTTTGCGTCGTAGGTTCCCATTCAATGCGGAAACATTTCTTTCTTTCGCTTCTCCACCCTTCTAGACCCCGTCACCATCGAACCCCCCGTGCACGCCACATATCGAGGGACATTCCTGCAGCTCCATTCCGTTCACATATTCACCTTGGACTACAGCACTACCGTTGCGAGCCAGACACCATACGTTCGATTTAGATCCGGCAATGCAGAACGAGCTACTGCCAATTGCAACAGATGTCGACTGTGCTTCCATCGTTTCCGAGCACAATATCGTACCAAACAACCGCAGAGCACATGGCCTCGCTGTTCCGTTCATGTCACTACACTCTTCATTCTCCTCCCCTTCCGAGTTGCTTATGTTACGCCTATAAACCAGAGACTCAGTTCGCCATCTGTGCCCCAATCCTAGCAGATCCGATAGTGTGGAAAAACTGGAACACGTAATGTTCACAGCTTCTCCGCCATTTCCAGCCACTGCCGCGTGAAGCCCTGGGTACACTTTGTAATACCCCCCTCGATAGGTTTCTGCTGTTCCCTTTAGCATTTCCCGGAATAGCTCAGTGCTCAATGAGATTGGAATCTGGACAGGTCCGCTAATAGCCGTTCCACTCGTGCATGCACCGTCAATCTCACCATGTGGGTAGCCACCCCCTGGGGTTGACAAAGTGCTTCGATTAACCTGTTCCACAACTTTCTCTACCGCACGCTGCAAGAGCATTAACAAAATCTTACCAGCCGATACTGTTGATGCACAATTTAGAACCCTTTCGTTCCAACCAAGCCGAATCTCGCTAGCATTTCCAGAAAGCATTATATGTTCTAGTGTTCTCAGCCTTGTCTCCATACCACTGTATGTTTTGACGTCAAGTGCTGATTCTACTTTTGGCTTCTTCCTCTGCGGTGATATCGCTTCAGATTCTCCATCTGATTGGTCATGACATTCTACTCTCTCCGCTTCGTAATCCACAGCCTCTCCATTGCTCGTTCGCCACGGTGTCGGGGGCTGGCCCCCCGACATCAACTTATTTCCGAGCAGAAACTTTACGTTTTCGTAGGCGACACAAGGATAATTCATTTCAGGAATAGCATTGTATAACAATCTGCCTTCTGCCACTGCCATTTCATTATGACTCGGCTTCACAGCGTTCGAATGCCGCCACGTAGTGACTTCCAAGACTGATATCTCCTTTTCCTCCCTCGTCAACCTCACGATTGCATCATCCACATCCTTTCCATTCTGCTCCACCACACCAGGCGTGTACATTCCATCTCCTCTGTCTACGTCGATGCGGTCTCCCACTGACGGCTTACCACTGCAGATAGGATACTGCTCAGGAAGTTTCATTTCCACAACGTAGCCTTCCACCATATTGCGTCATCGCCAACTTGGAACCATACGTCTATTTCCGTTCCGACACATGGGAGTGCATCTACGGCAGCTGCCCGCTCACGCTCACGACCAGCTTTCGCTTTTTCGCTCTGTCGCCTAATTCGCAATGATTCACGCCTAGTCATAGTTCCTCCACGAAATAAAGATACTACAACGCACTATCTGCAATTTTGTTTAGGACAAGTCTTCGTCGACTTCTTCACTAGATACTACTTCACCCATGTCTGTAACGTCCAATTTTTCATTTTTATCGTATGATACGAATTAACTACCTTGTTCCCTACTGCCGCACAAGTTTTCAAATCCACTAATACTGCGTTTAAGATACTAGTAACGCTTAAAGCCAGGGCGGAACTCACTATTCAGGTCAATCTTGTGTATGCGGGAGTGACTTTATTACAAAATTTTGCGACTTCGACAGTAACTATGCCGTAGTATCTGTGCTAAAAATCAACATAGATGGTGCCATTCTTTACTAAGTAATACTACAGAAACTAAACTCAAGTACAATTATCTACTCTTTCGACCGTACCCTACCTATGGTAGAACAATGACCATAACGAGATTAGCTAGTTCACGTCATACACTCTGTATCTCGCCTCTTTCATATGATTCTGCATGGACGTCCAAAACGTGACGTCATCGAAGCGTATGGCGCGTTGGAACAGTCAGTACCACTCCATCCCTCTACCATCACTACATTGCTACGACTACCACCAGTACCTCAGACCGGCGTGACCATCAATGTTCATGGTTCGAGTCCAACATGGTACTGTCATACATATGGTTCCCTCGTCTCGTGATTCCAGCAAGTAAATTCTAAAAATAATGGAATATGGCACCTCCGGTCACCGTCATGACCAACGCGACGTGTCCTTGTCCTTTCCAATGTTATTTTTCCGTACAGTAGTGGAAAATTCCACCATGTCACGGTGCTTATACCCACTCCCACGGCGCAGTTTCATTCCACTCTATTCTTTACGGTATTTCCACTACTTATCTATGGCACGGCGCCGGTAATTTCTGCGATTTTTTATGGTTTGCCATTCCACTAATTTCTAATGGTCCAGACCATAAAATTTACTGGTTTTTCAAAACATTGCTTTTCCTGTGACTGGACTGCCGCCGAACTACAAAGCCTCCAGAACTCCATTTCCTATTTCAAACAATCAATGCTCTCCACCCTCGGTCCATTCCACACCACAGGTCTCAAAACTTTCAAGTTCCATCTTCTAGACCATCTTCCCGGTGGCTTGCAGAGATATGGCGCCCTGGAACACATCGATGCAGGCCCCTACGAACACTCGCATCTTCTGTTCAAACAGAGTTATAGGAAAACCTCTCGAAGGCGCTCCACAGCCATGGAAGAGACAATTCGCCGCATGGAATTCTCCTTGGCCACTCCAACTGGTCACACCCCATCGAACACATTGGGAAACCCACGCATGATATCTCCCACAGACGGTGCAGTACTCGTTCGCGACGGATTCACCGTTGCACTGCACGACTTTGCCTCCCTGCTGCCCGATGCAACCCTCCTCGTTGCAGATATCGACGGACAGCCCGATCCTGCCACTCTTTTGCCTCTGCACAACTCCTCGTTCCTGTCTGGCACCATAACACTATTCCAGCAACTCGGTGACACAGCTGCACAAGCGTTCCTCACCCTCGCTAGACTGCGCGCCACGGCAGAAGGCCCTCCAATACATGACATGGACATTTCCGTCACCGTGGTAAAGTCCGCCTACGTCATGGGAGGGTACGTCCCAGATGCCGACGACTTTGACCCGCACAGTGGCATGCTTCGCCCCACAAACGTGTCGAGGCACAAGCAGCAGCGTGTCTTTGCAACTTCATCGTTCGGCTCCGCAAAGAGATCGCAGTACTCCTTTGTCGTCATCTCCGGAACTGCCGATGACTACAGAACCATATGGGTAGGGCGCGTCCTGGCACTGGTACGCCTGCAGTCTCCAAACCTGTTTCAACCTGTAGAACTCGCTTTCGTTCAGTATATGACCTGCTTTGCCCCAAAAACCGCTGTGGAAAAATCACTTGGGTGCATTTGTTTAAAGTGGTCCACATGGGACCCGGACAACGGATCCGTTGACATCAATGACACTGCATCCCACAGTGCAGGTGGTCCTTGGTTTGACCTCATTCCTGCATCTACTATATCTGGCACCGTGCACATCGTACGAAGTAACTTTCCAGTCAAGCCATTTACGAAACAAATGCACTGTTCGGACCACCGTTTCTATCTCAAACGCTTCTACACCAACACTGATTACCAGTTCACAGATGATAATGAAGAAGAATAAATCTAAATCGCAGCACTCTATTGATAATGTACTACATGATAAACCTTCTAGTCAACGTCACATTTACTGCACTAATTTCAACCATCCTCCATTACGCCAAAACCGTTATCAGCAGTGGCTGCATGGCGCCGCTCCATGCCCCCATACTGTGGGGCATTGATTTCGACATTCAGGTTTGCACTCAGGTGTCCAGCATATGGGTCAACGACGAAAAGTTCTGCGCCAATTAGTCCTTGCGCAATCACACAATCCATTACAGCACCGAGGTTTGACGTAATATGCGATTGAATCCAATCCTCGGACACTAGAACAAGTGATGAGCAGCGGTTTACATCATCAACGACATGAACAATTCCAGACCCCTCTCCGCTTTGCCACACTTCAACAGCCTCTCTCGTCACAGTACGGCTTGCAAACACATGCCGTGACTGTGCATTAGTCCGCTGTTCGCTCTCGACAACGTCCGTTTCTTCCCTTGCTTGCGAGCCTTGGAGACAAGACATGCAGTACACCACCATACCAACTAATTGCTGAAAAGCTACCCCCACATATTGACTGTACCGCCTTGTAAACTCCTTCTGCCGTGCACCTCCTTTCCCCTTCGGTTCATCCAAACACTCCACAGTAGTCACTAGCCAAGCATCCAGGCGCGCCAGCGTTAGTATGCTCGTCTCTATGTCCATTACTTGTTCTGGTCGTATCGAATAACCCCTGAAGATGTCCAGCACATTCACAGCTACTCGGTTGTTAAACCATGCATCACCATTCACTTCCATTTCGAAGCTGTCAGGAACCAAGCCTTTGCTGTATCGCAGCTCTGAGAACGGTGCCGTTCGCCACCTCCCCATATCCAAATCACCGTTGCTTTCCCGTTTCAAAAGCTTCTCAGACGCTTCGCGCTTTTGATCCTCTCGCTCGTCCATCTCAGCTCGCGTCGTCAGCATCGTGCATCTAGACATTAATTTCGTGTACCCCAGCGAACCGAACAATCTGTCCCTCGCATTACGCTTCCGTGCACTCATCACGTCGGACAGTTTCTGCGTCACCTTCACTTTCAATTCCTTGCTCCCCGCCACAGCCTCTTGACAGCACACACCCTGCTCCTCATCGGAAAACACATCACACCACGGACTTTGACGCAGTACGTGTCGCACCAAGTCATTCAGCAGATCACTTTCGTCTCTGTACGAAGGTGTATACCACTGCAGATTCTTGATGATATAGCCCGGAGGGGTAGCAATATATCCTACACCGTTTTCGCTCCAAAGTGTCCCTTCTACCGGCTCTACCTCGATGGTACGTCCAGTCCAACGTCTCTGCGTTTGTTCCGCTATAGGGTCCAGCTCCATAGTCTCGTTCTTGCACCACTTTGTCAGGTTTTCCTCAACCGCCCTAAGAACTCCAAGGTATTTCACAGGAATGGCTTTCTGTATTTTCGACTTACCGCCACCGTGATCACTGATTCTACCTGTTCTCGCAATTGCAGTAAGGCTGGCATTTTCCGCCTGCAGAGTCTTCACCTTAGCCTCCAACGCAACTATCTCCGTGGTGAGCGCCTTGTTTGCTATGTCCTGGCTAAACACTTTTTTTCCAGCTCCGCGATCTTCTTCTTCTGCGCATTGATGCGACTCGCCATTAAATCGATGGATTCCGGCGGATGCAACCTCTCTGCCCTCACCGTCCCCCCATCTCGCACGCTATCGGGATTATGATGTCCTCCATCGGCAATAGCCTGACGTCGCGGGGGCGTTACGCGCATATTTGGCACCAATGACAGTCTGTTGTGACGAGGCCCGCACTCCGGCTGCTCTCTCCCCTCAGTACCACCTGACCACCCGATGATAGTTGGCATCCTGTGAACGTTGCTCAGAAACAACATCCCTTGCCGCTATCCTCGGGTCCCTGACTGCATTACCTGCTGGGGCTGATGTACTCGGCATAGTTGGCGCAGTGGGGGTCACAGCCTCCAGTGTGTCGGAAGCCCCCGGCTGGGACTCCGTCTGCAGCACCTCCGCATCTGCCAACCCGGGAGGAACTACCTTTGCCATAGCACTCTGCCGCAATTCCAACATGTTTTGAGCCACTATCATGTCATCATCATGATGTTCACTGTCCCTGCGAGCACGCTTGCCTCGGTCAAGCCCCATCTCTCTCCGCGCCGTTCCTCCTTCCTCACTTTCTCGCTGCGGATCCCCAGTTCTGCGCCGGTCCGTCTTGCGACTACCGGACCGCGGTTCAATGCTGCCGGTAGGCCCAGACCGCTTCTTCGCACGGGATTGTCGGGCACTCGATACAGCAGCTGCTGACCGGGTTTTCTGGAGGCCCGGAGGCTTTGGAGCTTTCTTCGCAATACGCGGCGGCATAATGAAGCTTTCCCGGAAGCGATGGAACGATTGAGTTGCACGAGATACAAAAAAGATTGCTGTATAGTGTCGGTAACCACAACGGTCTGCGATGAACGTTCAGGTCAGGTCAAGTACCGGATAATACGCCAACAGCCCAGATTGTATACGGTAGGCAGTCATCAACAGTATTTAATGAGGTACAATTACAGCTGTAGAGCTAGGCCGCGAGCACCCCTATGTCCGGAAGACATCCTGATTTGAATTAAAATTTGGGCTATTCTCAAAAACATGCACATGTGAACATGTTTTTGAGATGGGGGTGTGCCGTACGGCACTTTCGACCGCCCAAATCGATGTTTTTTGCAATATTTTTTTCTGCCCTGAATTGTAGAATTTCTGGGCCGGACAGCAATGCAACTGAGCTGGACATCCACCGGGCGTCCATTTCAACTTGGTCGTGTATTTTGCATCTGCACGCATAACAGCATCCAAGCAGTCAGGTTCACTGCTCGGACGAAGTGCATCTAGAGTGTGAACGATTGGTTTTTGACAGGCGAGTACTGCTCAATAGGTTTCACCCTGGAGTAATGGTGGCTGGACATGCTGCATTATATGATATACTTCAACTCTGGAACGTAGCTTTATTTGTAGTCGAAATGAAAACATCTTTCGTGACCCTAATTCCATGCTCTAAACGCTGTCCCATAATGAACGTAGAGCTCCTGCCCCGGACGGATATCGCGGATTGCACGTACTACAATGATCTTCGGATTTTCTAGGTCCTTCGCCTTGAGCTTCTTCCCCGTCGAACCGCTGCTGTAGTTCTCGACAAACTCGACGTTGGCCATCCGCCTGGTGTCTTCCGCCGGAGTGTCCTCACCTCGCAAATACCGCGGGTCGTTGATGAACTGCGCCGAACAGAACGGAGCCGGAACAATCCAAATTGGATGCTCGATGTTTTCGTCGTCCTCCGCTGTTGCATACAGCTTGATGGCATACATCAAGAATGTTTCCTTCGTTATCGCCATGTGACCCTCTCCGTACGCGAACCTCATCGACTCCTTGCTCATATCAGAGTACACAACAGTTCCGTAGTATGCACATACTTCGTCGCCAACATTAAATGTCTGTTCAGCGAAGAGCCCTCTTCCTGCATTTGGATGCTTAATCAGCGATGGTCGAACGCTCAATTTTTTCGCAACACAATCGTGTGCCCGCATCACGCGAGGGTTTTCAGTTTGCAACCAGCGGCGCAGGGAAGGTGGCCAATATTGTACCGGTTTTTCCATGTGCTCGTGCGACGCAATCGACTCTGGGCACAGCTGCCAGAGGTACTGCCGAATATATTTCGGGAACCTCTGGTACAGGGGAAGGCCAGGTGGGGGTTCGATGATCCTGCGTTCCCTCTGCGTACGCATCGTGACAGAGGGGGACGCCAAGAACTTCTCAGCACTCTGTTTCGCTTCTGTCGTGACCCTCATGTCAGTGTTGTTTGAAAGAATTACACGTGACATGACTGCACACAGCTTTGGAAGCGATCGTGCCACACACAATTTGTCCATGTCACTGCCAACGAAAACACGGTGCTCAGGCAAGCTCATAGCTGCTTTTCCCGTTGCGAAAGTGCCAGAGAATGGATCGACAACAATATCACCAGGCTGTGAATGCTGGCTGATCAACTCCATCATGAGAGCGACGCTCTTCTGCTCTGCACGAACTCTGACCGTAGCACCGGTTGTGCTCCTTGTTCGCCACACCATCTCATTCGAATCGATGGCGGGCATATTGATGGTGACGTTGCACCACGCCGGGTACGTGCCGTCCATGTATCCGTGGTTCCTATAGGCCACCATCTCGCTTCCAGTCTTGAACGGAACACCTCGCTTCCAGAAGTGGATAGCGACCTCTGCCATGTTCATGCGTTGGTACCTCTTCCGCCCCGGCATTTGATAGAGGTGCCCAGGTAGTCGGACAAACAACAGAGGTACCTCGTCAACGAAGAAAACTGAATTCCGAACGACGTCCTCCTCCTCCTCGTCCTCCTCCTCCTCCTCATCCGCACTTTCTTCGCCACTGTGCTGCGATGCTTCGGAGTCCGAATTCATGGACGTAACCTCTTCTTCATCCGACCCGTCATCACTGGCAGCAGCATCGGTTGGGCCTTCTGACTGCGGTCCTTTGTACGTTTCCAAGTAATGGAACCATTCGTAGAACTGCAAAACGGAGCAGAACACGATGCCGTGGCCACCGGGGCGCAACAGCTCGTCAAACACTTCGATGCTAGCCTGCATATCTTCTGCAGTTAGCCTGTCGTACGAAGAGTTGGAATCGTTCCTCTTACGACGAACATTGTAGGGCGGATCAGTCAGAATGAGCTGAACGTTGCCCGTGATGGGCACGTGTTCTCGGCTCTCGTCGGCACTGACCAAATCTTCGAAAGGGACGTCGTACACCCGGCAATACTGACTCATTTTCGAAAGAAAGTCCTTTGCGAGAGCCTGCCCTTCACTTTCCTGCTCTTCTGTCGCATGGGGTGACGGTGACGGGGGAGACGGCCCTTGGGCAGTAAGACTGGTCCTCCCAGGTCCAAGTTGAAGCCTGGTTGTGTGTCTTGTCGACGGAACCAAACCTCTCCCTCCTGTGTTGCGACGAGTGGTAGTGTCATCAACCGGCTTGGGGACCTTTTCTGCGTCCGCGGCTTGTGGTGCCGGGCGGAGGACAGCCATAACGTCTTCGTCGAGGGTGTCAAAGTACGCTGGCAGCTTGTCCGGATTTCCGCTTGACAAGTATATTTCCAGCGCCCCCCAGCGGTCGGACTCCGGCCAGGTGTACAGGTCCGGGTTGACGATAAGAAACTGCAACCGGTCGAAGAACTTCCTCACAAGGTACCTAAATGCACTGTGCTGCGCACTGGTTCTTGTCTCTACTTTTCCACCATATCCATCAGGATGAGATAGGGGAGCTTTGTCGTGGTAGAGATCTAGCTTCTGCTCCATCGGTGCGAATAGACCTTCATCGAGCACGTCAAACCAATGCTCACTGCTGTCGAAAATGATGTACGGCGCCATCAACTCTTCGAAGCTGGAAAACTTTGCGGCGAAGGCCACATCGGTCCAAGCATGGTATAAAACTTGAACCACGTAACAAGCTCGATTAGTGCTTTTCCGATGGGCTGGGACGCGTGCGGCTTCGTTCCCCTCCTCGGCCGCGTCGCCTATTCGGCGACGCGGCAGGTTCTTGTTGTGATTTCGGATGATAGACAACGCTTGGAAATACATCAATACCTCGAACGTTTCCGGTGGAGCAAGAACGAAGGCGCTTGGTTCCCCGCGCTGCGGCGCCTGTAGTGGCGAAGGAAGCATGTTACATCCAATAAGGAAGGTCTGCGGCACGATCCCAGAAAGGATGCAGTGCTCAACCCATTGCCCGATACGCTCATCCTGTCTTGAAAACTCGGCAATCGGTAATGCCAGACGAACAATCTGCTTGGCTCGCTCAACGTTCATCTCTGCCATGACGATTTCGGCAACATCCGCCTCGACTCCAGCATTCTTCGAACGACCGCTGAAGGCCATGCTGAGTCGACCTTGCAGCGCCGCAAATTGTTCTTCCGTGCCCTGCGCAACCCAAGCGCCAAGGTCCGCGTATGTGAAACCTCCCGGCTTGTCCGTCAAGTCTGCGAAACTTGAGTGGGCGAATAAATCCAGCAAGAGGCGGAGGAAGTCTTTGCCAGCGAGAGTAGTTTCGCGGGCGGCGCGACCTACGTTTCGACGTGTACCCATGTCACTAGAATCCTCCCAAGGGCTAGCGGGTTCGCGCAGAATTGGCACGGTTGCGTCGTCAACGATCGGATTGCTGTTGCGCCTGCGCTTATTCGTCATAATGGAATGAGTGGAAATTCGGTACAGGATGGCGACCGCTCGGCGAGACAGTCAAATTTGACGACGTATCTCGTGACGTTTGCACTCTTTCGTGAGGAACACTGGTTGATATCGAACGGAACAGAGTATACGGGTACACAGCACTGGAAAGGTCTTGAAACCCGTAACCGGTGTAGGTAATAAGTTGTGACGGATACGTGGTAGAGAAAAATTTTTAAAAGATTGTGATTCCCTGTCTTTGAGTGTTGTACTGCACGGCCGCCATGGCGGCTGTGACTGCAGTCACATAGGTTGTCACAGGTGCATCACGCTTACCAGGTGAGCGACATCTGGACGGCCACTGGACATGGGGATGTCCAGCTCAGATGCATTGCTGGCCAGACCAGAAATTCTACAATTTCGGGCAGAAAAAATATTGCAAAAAAACATCCATTTCGGCGGTCGATTCTGCCGTACGGCACATCCCCATCTCAAAAACATGTTCACATGTGCATGTTTTTGAGAATAGCCCAAATTTTAATTCAAATCAGGGTGTCTAATTTGGCCACAACGGCCCCAGGAACCGGAGCCGCCGCCCCGAGCGGGGTCATCACTGGCTTCTGTAAGCACTAACTGTGAGGCTAAATGGCGCCGAAAGATGGGTCGATTCCAGGCTTCAAGCCTAAGTTATGCTAGGTAGGCATCTTCTTCCGTGTTTCATAATGGTCCCGCCTTACTCCCTCAACACAAACACTACTCACCCATCACGTTACTCATATTCCGTGCACTTTATAGTAGTAGTGAACCCGCCTGTTTAGTTGCTGCAATGCGTGGATGTAGGCAGCACACGACCAACCTGAAATGGACGTCCGGTGGATGTCCAGCTCAGATGCACTGCTGGCCAGCCCAGAAATTCTAAAATTTCGGGCACAAAAAATCTTGCAAAAATCAACGATTTGGGCGGGTCGATTGTGCCGTACGGCACACCCCCATCTCAAAAACATGTTCAAATGTGCATGTTTTTGAGAATAGCCCAAATTTTAACTCAAATCAGGGTGTTCCCCGGATAAAGGGGTGCTCGCAGCCGCCCCAAAAGCCGCCTAGCTTGACAGCTGTAATTTTAACACATTACACATCAAGGACACTGCCTGCTTCACGCCACCTCGTCAGGTTTCGAGAGCCCGACTCGGGCCCGTTCCGAACGGACACTCACATCTCGATTGCCTGTCTTGCATTCCAGCGGTCACGATAGGTGTGTACCTAACAAAATTTCGGTTGTATTGTGTTATTATTTCCAGCGATTGGCGTTCACGACCATTCTTCAAGCAACGTGAAACCTACCATCCACATCACTCCAATACGTCAACGTCAACCATCTCTTTTCCTTTCCAACTCAACAACCATGGCGGATACGCATTTCAGCAGTTTGTTTTCAACGGTTTGCGGCGATCAAGTGAGCGCGTCAGCGGAGTCGCGCGGACTCAAGCGCGGCGTCGATGTCAATTTGTTTGCGGACGTGGACGGTGCGGCCGTGCATATTGGGACGGCTTCGGTGAGCACTGCTGGTGGCGATGTTGGCCTTCCGCGCACGCTGCACAACCACCAGCTGCCGGAAACCGACGAGGCGGACTATATCGTCGTGCGCAACATTGCGACTAAGGACAAGTTCAAGGACCTCCCGTTCCCGTACATGTTTGATGGCGCCGAGGGACCGCCGGAGACGATGGGTGGAGCATACGCCGCGGCGTTTTACCCTTGGGATACTCGGATGATGCGCCCCGCTGCGGAGGATGGCCCTAGCGACATTCGTACCCCTGCTGCAGCGTCAAACTTCAACGCAGCGACGAACCAGGCCAGCTCGGGACGGATGCCCAGTACCGGTCCGGCAGGCGAAATCACTGGTTCGGGGGGTACGAAGCATCCAGCACGCTCCACTCCGGTTTCGGGAGGCACGAAGCGCCCTGCTCGCTCTGCCAGAGCCTCCAGTGGAGGCACGAAGCACCCTGCTCGCTCCAACGTCACCGAAGCTACTACGCAGGACGTAACCGAGGTGGACGACGAACCGGAGGTGGCAGAGAGCATTCGTGAGCAGCAGGGGACGCAAATTACGGTGCCCAAGTTTGTGACGTCGGATTACGTCGGAGAAGGAGCGACTGTGTTGGTGAGGCAGCTAGTGGAACCGGCCGTGACCCTTCGGGATGTGAAAGAAGACCACTTGGAGGACCTGCGCAACAATATGTTGGCTGTGGGGTATGTGAGCTCTTCGCGTATCACTGTGACGGTGCTGAGGTCGCAGAACACGCATCTGCCCGCCGACACGCGTCTGTTCCAGAATGGCAAATTCCATGCCAATGCGAACGTGACCGTGATCGACGGACTGCATCGTCTCAATGCTATGCATAGCATTGCCGATGACTTCACTCGCCTCACCCGTATGCACAGAACCAAGCTGCCACAGGACGCAAACCGCTTGCGCTGGGTTACTCAGCCTCTGGATGTGTACTACCTTCGCCGCAAGGACAACAGTGATCTTCAGCCTCATGAGATCATCCACAAGAGTGCAGAGTCGAACCATACGACTGGGACGCAACTGACGGAGCGCTCCCTGGTTCGAATCTTGTCGTCCATCCAGCAGTTCATCCGTACGATTGCTGTTGCAAATAACGTGGAAAACGCTGGCGACTTGCGTGAGTCTGATGTCATCCGAACATTGTTCGAGGCGCAGTTCATGGGGATGATGAATTCAACGAACACGGCCCGGCGGTGGACGCGTTTGGCTATAGCAACGCTGAAGCATCCTGTTCTCGACGACGTGTTGCGTGAGCTGAACAATTCCGAGCGCCGCAACGAGATTGGGATAACGCACCTGGACCACAAGATAGTGCGCGAGTTGCTGGAAGAAAACTTTGTCTTCGTCTTGCGTGGTCTTTCGGAGTACTTGAACCCTGCTCATGGTGGACGTCCGGATGGACGCTTTGACGTGAACGACTTCTATACATACGTCCGTCGCGTGACTGCAATAGCAAATTCTCTGTACGCTGCGTATGGGCGCCCAAAGAGTATTATGCGCAAGTCATTTCTGAGCACAGAGATGGCAATTGGGTCGGTTAAGCAGCCGAAGGAGTTGCAATGGCATCTCACCAATGCCATTGCAATGTATAGAGGGGACGACCGGAGCAGTGAGGTTCGAATGCGACGGAGAACCACGCGTTTACAGGATTTGGAAACGAACTTGAAAGAGTTTTTCAATCCGACATTGAAGAAGAAGACTAAGGCTCGACGCAAACGCCGCCCTTCTGCTGCCAATGTGAGACTCACTCATAAGAAGCAGCGGAATGTCGAACATGAGCCTGCTTCGCATCATGCGAAGCATACCCACATAGTATGTGGGTAGCCGCCACCTGAGTTTGACAAAGTGCTTCGATTAACCTGTTCCACAACTTTCTCTACCGCACGCTGTCAGAGCATCAATAAAACCGTACCAGCTAATACTGTTCATCCACAATTTCGAACCGTTCCGCTTCAACCAAGCCGACACTCGCTACCATTTCCAGAAAGCATTATATTTTCTAGTGTTCTCAGCCCTCTCTCCATACCACCGTATGTGTTGGCGTCAAGTGCTGATTCCACTTTTTGCTTCTTCCTTTGCAGTGATATCGCTTCAGATTCTCCATCTGATTGTTCATGAAATTCTACTCCCACCGCTTCGTAGTCCACAACCTCTCTGTTGCTCCTTCGCCACTGTGTCGGTGGTTGACCCCCGGACATTAACTTACTTGCCATCAGAAATTTTACATGTTCGTAGGAAACACAAGGGTAATTCCTTTCAGGGATAGCATCATATAACAATCCGCCTTCCGCATCCACCATTTCATCGTGCCTTGGCTTCACAGCATCCGAATACCGCCATTTTGATACTTCCATCACTGCAATATCCTTTTCCTCCGTCTTCAACCTCACAATTGCATCACCCACATCCTGTCCATTGTGCTCCACCACACCAGGCGTGTACACGCCATCTCCTCTGTCTACATCGATGCGGTCTCCCACTGACGGCTTACCACTGCAGTCAGGATACTGCTCAGGAAGTTTGATTTCCATAACATTAGCCTTCCACCATATTGCGTCATCACCAACTTGGTACCATACGTCTATTTGCGTTCCGACACAGGGAAGTGCATCTACGGTCGCTGCTCGCTCACGCTCACGGCCAGCTTTCGCTTTTCCGCTCTGTCGCCTAATTCACAATGATTCACGCCTAGTCATAGTTGCCCCACGAAATAAAGATACTACAACGCACTATCTACAATTTTGTTTAGGACAAGTCTTCGTCGACTTCTTCACTAGATACTACTTCACCCATATCTGTGACGTCCAATTTTTTCATTTTTATAGTATGATACGAAATCACTACCATGTTCCCTACTGCCATACAAGTTGTCAAACAAACTACTATTGCGTTCAAGATACTAGTCACGCTTAAAGCCAGGGCGAAACTCACTCTTCCGGTCAATCCTATGTATGCGGAGAGTGACTTCATTCAAAAATTTAGCGACTTCGATAATAACTATGCCGTAGTATCTGTGCTAAAAATCAATATAGATGGTTCCATTTTGTACTAAGTAATACTAGAAAAACTAAACTCAAGTACAATTGTCTATTCTTTCCACCATACCCTACCTATGGTACAACAATGGCCATACCGAGATTAGCTAGTTAACGTCATACACTCTGCATTTCGCTTCTTCCATATGATATCATATTCCCCATGGACGGCCAAAACGAGACTTCATCGAAGGTTATGGCGCGTTGGAACAGTCAGTACCAGTCCATCCCTCTAGCCTCACTACACTGCTACGACTGGCATCTGTACTACAGACCGGCGTAACCATCCAAGTTCATGGTTCGAGTCCAACATGGTACTGTCACACATATGGTTCCCCCGTTCCGTCATTCCAGTATGGAAATTATAAAAATCGTGGAATATGCCACCTCCGGTCACCGTCATGACCGACGCGACGTGTCCTTGTCCTTTCCATTGTTATTTTTCCGTACAGTAGTGGAAAATTACACCATGTCACGGTGCTTATACACACTCCCACGGTGCAGTTTCATTCCACTATATTCTTTACGGTATTTCCACTACTTATCTATGGCACGGCGCCGGTAATTTCTGGGATTTTTTTCCCAGTAAGACTTGAAGATGTACCAATGATGGCCGTACGATGAACATATGACATACATGATGCTCCTCTGATGTACCGATAAGGAACACTCGCTCTTCAGCTGATGGCCGCATAGCGATACACCAAAGATGGACCTGAGATGTCTTTACGCTCATCTTTCGGACATCATCGAAGTATCTCTTGCACACAGTACAGATATCACGTACATCATAGGTTCATCTGAGGTATATCACGGGTACATATTCATTTTCTTATAGGGTTTGATTGTTTGTCATTCCACTAATTTCTAATTGTCCAGACCATAACATTTACCGGTTTTTCAAAAAATTGCTTATGCTGTGACCTACTTGTACATCCCTCTTTACACATATTCCATACCGCGTCCTTTTGACTTCATCCTTCTGATTTTATTCTCATTCTCTGAACATCTTTGTTCTTTCACTGTACTCACGGCGCATGGTGCGCTGTAAGATTTGTGACCATCTTCGACGTCTTCATCTGCTGTGCGGCACAATTGTCCGCCATTTTTTGAAATAGCAAAAGTGCGCGCTTTGGTTTCGCAAAGTGTCATGCCAAGCGTCTTTTCTGACCACCACGGGCACCTTCTGTTGACATTTCAGAGCCTACCGTCACTCTTTTCCACTCTTTTCCACTCTTCTCGTCACTCTCTCACGTTATCACCCAGTTTTGCCGTTTTCTACTATCCTGTCAGTAGAGAACGGCAAACATGGGTGATAATGTGCTTCGCATTCTATGGAATACAAAGAACGATCGCGCGTATTTCACTGTTATCAGCATAGTTAGGGGATCCCCTTCTGCTTTCTCAATTCCCTCCCCCTTCCCATGTAAGTTCTCCATCTCTACTCTGACCTAGACGCTACAAAAAATACTAACAGACTTTCTCTCTCCCATATTTCGGTTCTTTCTTCTCATTCTCCCCTTCCGCTCCCCTTTCGGTACGTATTTTCAAGTCCTCTTCAACCGCTTTGGGTTCATTTCAATTCCTAACTTTTCCTCTCTTGATCATTTCCATACTTCATTTCGTCTCTACTCTACTCCGAAGTAGGATATAGGCCTTAGTTTTTCATAGTTATTAGTACACAGACAGCAGTTCTGTAGATTAGTAATGGTAGCACTATCAATTGTTTAATTCAGAGCTCTTTCAAAATAAACTTTCTGTCTCCTTCCCTACCAGGAAGAAGATGCAATTCTGGTCGAAATGACCATTCGGTCATATTTTCAGTTCTTATGTGTCCTACCCTTCCCATCCTAAAGATCCTATGATTAGAATAGTGGGGTCTCCCATCCGCCGAAAGCCAGCGTCCCACCCTATTCATTCCGTCCCGTCCGGTGGTAAATTTCCTGTCCTTTCCGCCCTTCAACCACCTTCTTTGATGGTACTATACCAGTCAAATCAGTACTACAATCCACCTATACTGCTGGTTTACAACCATTACACTGCAACAAAAATCCATACAATATGATGGAAAAACTTGTGTATACACTGGTAGAATCTACTTCAGACTATGGAATTATTCCAGTCTTTCGACTGCTTCAAACCAGCTGATGTTCTGGTTTCCAACCAGCACTCACTGTGCCTACAACCAGCCTACCCTCTGGTCATATTCCATCACCAACACTGGTATACTCCACTCCATTGGCTGGTCTAAATCCAGACCTCCTAAAATTATCCAGCACAGAATGCTGGATCATAACCACTGTCCGACCCACCGCCGTGGCCTCGTGCAAACCAGTACCCCCTGACCAAACCATCCAAACCACTGGTTTTCAACCAGGCCACTCGTACTGTACAAGCACTGGAATTTCACCAGCAAATTTACTAAAATATTCGATGGGGCTTATCCAGAGGTTGGGGATCGTTTTAACCAGCGACATGTCCTGGTTTTTCACCACTGTACGAACTAAATTCTGGGCTGGAAAAATAGCCATTTTTGCTCATGCTGTGTAATCCACGCAAAAACGAAGTGATCCGTCTTGTTTCGGCACCAGAACCACTGGCGATGCCCATACTGTAGCAGCAGATTCGATCACCCCACTTGCCAACATGTCGTCCACTTGTTTCCGTTCCGCCCCTCTTTCCCGTGGGCGAGCTCTGTACGGCTGATAAAACACTGGTTTTACTCCCTCCTTGAGCTGTATTCGATGCTCACTGATGCTAATCTCACCCAGCTAACCCTGCCACATAGTCGCATATTTCGCCAGCATAGCCCGCACTTTCGATTGTGATTCACTCGGTAAATGATCCAGATCGACGTCTTCCACTTTGGCGGCCTATTCGCATTTCCCCGAGGGATCTTCCGTTAGCAGGGTTTCCGTAGAACCGCTGGCTGTCGCCATTCCATGTATCGAAACAGCGCTAGTCTCCTTGTCTGCTCCAGTGCAGACAGAACTACCTTGCCGTTTCTCGGCAGAGGGGCAGGACTCCCGGTCGTTCCCAATAGTCTCGGGCACTTCCGTGTGTAGACATTCGAGCACTTCAAGCGATGTGGAAATGTCTTGGTGCAAACTCAGCCGAAAATCGAGCTGATACTATCTTCAACCTGAAACGTTCGATAACATTAACGTTGAAATAATTAAGACTTTGAACAATTTAATACGTTTATACATTAATGGCTCACAATAGATGTGAACCTCAGAGTAGCACACAACAATAGTGAACAGCTAGATTACAAGATAGTATATTAGATAGAGAATGCTGAAGGCTGCAAGGGAGGATCAGTAGGGATCATCTAGAAGAGCAAGTTTAATGCAAACGTTTGCATTAAACTTGCTGGTAATAACCAGTTCACAACCAACTGGTATCATTGCTGCCACATTCTATCAACGCTCAAAGATTGACTGGTTGTCACGGAGACAGTCTACACGTGTAGTGCATTCGCGGTTAGTTCGCACCATCAGACGGCAACAGTGCATTAGTAGCCATATTAATCGTGAAATTTTTTTCTGGTTCTGGGATACTATCCCAGCACCAGAAAAAATTTTCTAGTCAAGTCACTGGCACAGCTAGTAGCTGTGCCGGTGACTTGCCCTTTCGATAGTCTTTGCGGCGCATTTGAGAATTTTACGACATGCACGACGCGAGCTACTTGCTTCTGCAAATCGATGACTCCATTACTCAGTGCGACTTGTCGTTCTGTATACAATTTTGGACTGTTTTCCATAAAATGAAGCCCTGTAACATCAGTTTGGACCAAGACGTTAGTCTCTGTGTGGCCGGGGAGCGTGATAGTTTCGGCCACACGTATTTTCCCATCCTGTTTCTTTTTCACGAGCATTCTTGGCTGCTGTGGGCTTCTTTTCTTCTTCGGTACACGGGCTGGCCGTCGTGAGATCGGTTCAACGTCATCGTTCGCTAGCACCACGCGCTGGTGCTGAGGTTGTATTGCGTCGACATGTTCGTCAATGTATGTTGCGCCGAAGAAGACATCAGCGCCTATTTTGTTGACAAAAACAAACGGTTTTTCTGGGACACTGCGCCTTGCAGGGAGGCGCGAATGCAAACTAATTTGCAATGAAAACAGCTAACGAGCTGGGGTAGTTCGCTGAGCGGTCGCGAGTGCGTACGGACGTGGCTGAAGGGCCGGGAATTAAGGTAATGGGCGCAGCGAGCGATGGATCACAAAGGTTCGGCGCCAATCGTAGCTTGAATTCAGGGACACGTGTAGTAGTGCGGAGCGACAGCAGGGACACAAGCCTTTCCACACGTGTACGCCGGCGCACGTACACGTCATTCTACATTGGTAACGACACTTTTAGCTATAGTGTCAATATTAGTTTACTGTAGTAGAAGTACACAAAAAGTGTCAGTGTAATGGGGAATTTGTAGGGACCACAAGCTCCACCCCACTGGTTGGCCGGGATCATCGGTCCTGGCCAACCGAGATCCGACTTTAACGTATTTCGTACGGTGACTCACCGCAACCGTTACAATAAAGTCAGTACTATTGTGGGTTACATCATATTGAACTGGAAAGCGCCTTACAAACGCTCTTCAGCGCGCAACCTCTCTCGCGAGAATAGATCTACGATTCCTAATCGAGGTTCGTCGCCCTTGAACCGAACAACACACCGCGAAGCGCCGTGACGCCGAGTCACGGCTGTGCAGGAGACTCCTACCGCGAGGTAGTAAGACCAGATCCGGTGCTGGTAGTCGCACACCCCATCCGGTCCGACTCGCACAAGGAGATACTCCGTTCGGAGGATTCACGAGCCCAGCTAACCTTTAAGTAGGTTGTTGATGGCAGACCGAAATACTCCTGGTCGGAGGAATCTCGTGGAAGACCCGCTCTACCACTCTACCGTCTTCTTAGTCGAAGGCCTTTGCAGGATTCGATCCTCGAGTATTACTCATTTTCCTTCTTTCGGAATCCGGCTGATCACCGCCGAATGGAAATCATTTCTACAGCGTACTCGCTGGATTGGGGCTTTCCTCGTTGTCACTTGCGCTACTCCGTTTCCGGAGAATTCTATCGCTTCGCAGCGAGAAATAAATCCTACAAACCGTTTCTGAGCAGTCTTCCTCACTGTGTTGTACTCCAATCATCAACGGAGCGGAGACGCGCTGGTTGCAAATAGCGTGGATGTACTTGCCTGTTCCGTTTTCGACGGCGTCTATCTTTTCGCTGTGCAACTATTGCAATCGCCAACGATGCATATGCAACTGCAAGGCACACCTCGTCTAACGTATCGGAATCCATCCTCAACAAGGTGGAAATGTTCGATTCATAGTAGGACGGACCCCTTTTTGTTCAGACTATGGCCCGCATACCGGGAAGGACAGCCTGTTTTCCAATGTATGACTTCATTTTATTACGAGCGTTGGGGTGTAAGGAGCGCACTAGACAACTACTCGTTCAAAGTAAAAGACATCCAACTACTTTCGTTGTACAATCATTGGCTCAAAAGAAGTCGAGTGGTGAATTTCTGAATGTACTCAATATATTGATTTTTCAATACTGCAGGTTTGGAATGGTGTTGCAGGTTATGGGAGCAACGGTTATTATACGTGCTGGCTTCTCCATGGTATCCTACTCTATATTGTTGTCCACACCGTGGTTAACAGTACCCCTGCTTGTGATGATCAAGGAAGGGTTTGTTTCTACTTGTTCGGTCAGGAACAATGACCATCATTACTACCGTAGATAATCATCGACATAGATACGAGCAATTGAAGCGAATGAACTGAATAGATGGAAATTTTGTTGCGCTGACATTTCATGATAACTTCCCAGCGAAAACTAAAGAAACCATTTGCACCACACTGCAATAACACATGTTGATACAGGGACAGGAAGACTTGCACTGTTTAAGGCAACTTTTCGTTAAGGAAGCATCCAGAGACAAATCTAAAGGCTGCCGTTCTTCTGGTTCGGAACACAACATGTGGTACTGAAACGAGCTGGAGAAACATACTTTTCCCCATGGAAACAGCGACAGCGCTACAAGTAATGTTTGATAATGTCACTGATACTCCGCAACTATACTACACAACCGGTTGGTACGCAAGCAAATAGCGCAACTGCACATAGTATTCGAGTGCAACGCATCTCGCTCGTTAAGAAGAAGCCTTTGCTCGTGTAGCATCAATCTGACCAGCGACTTCGTCAATCCGCACTTCGCTTTCCTGCAGCTTTTTCATAAATTGTTCGCGCAGAGTTTTACGGCCGTCTTCTTTCTTGACAGATTCTTCTTTGGACTGTTTCAGTTCCGAGCGTAGCTCCTCTTTGGGTTTCAGGACAAACATCTTGCCGACCGCCTTGTAGACTTTGGTTTCATCGGGCATTGCATCCAACTCACGTACGGTGACGTCTACAATAGTTCGCTCTTTCTCGGCGAGATTGATCTGCGACGTGAGCTGCATGACGTGCCGTCGTAGCTCGGCCTGCCTTCCTTGCAGGTCCCATAGTTGATCAATTTGTTTTTTCGACATGTTGAGGGACGTCAAATAAAAAGAATGATGTGTTTGGGTGATCGCCAACTCCGACGGTGATCCCTACCACAAGTCGAAGTTGGTGTTTGACTTTCGGACATCTGTTCACCGCAAAGACTAAAATTTTCAATTTTCCGATATCATTTTCAATCGGCGCTAAACATCGGCGACGATCCCCGACGTCGTCGACTATAAATGCCAACTGCCCATCGCTCCCACTTCTCCTAGGTCGCATCATTCATATCACAGGCTCGCATGCGCAGCCTGCATCTCGGTACCGTTCGATACTATGTTTCCATAGTCTGAATGTTGTGGTACTATCTCAAAAGGTTCGTTCCTTCAGCCTTCTACATTGCAGCGATTGCTTATTCAATGATGAAGAAAAATTTGCCAAAGGCGTTTCGTAGTGCATTTACGGATGCGTGACGATCTAAATTTGCAACAACTTACTGAGACTGAGCCACTGTCTGAGCCAGCATCACGAATGACCACAACTAACCCTTCTTCCATTTCCCGCTTTGTGACTCGCTGTGTTTATCCATAGTTTGTATATAACTCGGCTACACCAATGGACGGCGCAGATGGGGTCTACCCCTCATCCGAAGATACATTTTTGCTCATAGACGCTCTATCGAACGAGATCGAACTGCTGAACCACGCAACTGATGGATGTGGCCTTTGCTTGGAGGTCGGGTATGTGTTTATAGTTAGATAGTGTTGGACATGTTATCGATATAGCCAACTAATAACAAATGATTGTTCATAACGCATTTTCACACCAGGTCTGGATCTGGCGAAGTCTCTCAAGCACTCGCTACTCTGTTGCCACATAGCGCCTGTTTTGCGAGCGATGTCAACAAGCTTGCAGCGACGAAAACTGTCGGTCTAACGAAGGAGCGCGCAATTGGCAACGTGGATGTCATGCTGGGCGACCTGTTCACTGCATTCAAAGCGGAATGCAAGTTCGACGTCATCGTGTTCAATCCACCGTACGTCCCGACAGGCGACGACGAGCTCGAGCGAGCGTTGCAAACGAGGGATATATCGGCGTCGTGGGCGGGTGGCAAGGATGGGAGACAAGTCATTGACAGGTTCTTGCAATCAGTTGGCAGCTTTCTATCCAATCGAGGAGTTGCATATCTTGTAGTCGTTGAGTTTAATGATCCTGCTCAACTTGAAACTAGCGCCCATGTGTTCGGATTATCTGCCACAACAGTGTTGAAACGCAAGGCTGGTATTGAACAACTGTACATTTTGCGCTTTCAGAAAGCGTCTGGATACGCATAGACCATGTGATCTTTACGCATACTTGGTAAATTAACGTGTCTTCCAAATGCTCTTCCCCCCGGTTCCCAATCCGTACTAGTCGCCAAACTCGCTGCATCACGTCGTCAACCGATCTGTTACACCTTGCGCCCTCAGCGCCAGACGGAACTGCGTCACCTGCTGCGTAAAGCGGTCTCGGTTCTTGCTCTCCAAGTTTGGTAAAATTTCAGACATCAGTTTGTCAAATGCAGCACTGATTGCGGCTTGTCTCTCTGGCGGTTGAGCTTGGATCGTTTGGGTCTTGATACGCACAAACGCCTCCTCATTTGTTAATATCAGTCCTAGCAAAGGCCTTGACAAACTCCATTGGTTCGTGCAGTCAATGTGAATAATCATGTTGAAGATAATATCAAGGCAGCTCGGGAATAGTTCAGGTGCTTGTTCCACATGAGCTTGCACCATTCGTCCATGTTCACTGGCTTTCAGAGTTTGCTTAAACCTGAACGCAGACAATTGGTCAATGGCAGAGGCGGCTTGTGAACTCATCCAGACTTCATGAGATTGGAGGCCCTCCCGCAGTGATTCAACAATACGAATGAAAGTGCCATGGTCAAGCTCAGCAATATCCTTTGGATGGTTTGTACACAGAATTTCCACCAATCCAAAGTGCGCTTTCGCCACCTTTGGATACGCAAGTAGTTGGTCAATTGGTATTGCGAGCATGAGACGGAAACAAACTGACATTGCATCTTTCAGCGCCGGGTCACCGTACAACGCAAAAACCCCAAAGTTCACATAATTGCCTCCCAACGCGCGTGCAAACATCAGAAGAGACACCCAGGCACCCTTGTACATCATACGATACGCATCAGATGAGGAAGCATTCTTTTCAACCACTGCAGCTCCTCCAACCCTTTCCCAATTTTGCAAAGTATGATTGCCGTAAGTGACCAGGATTTTCGATGTCTCCCGGAACAGTAAAATGCCGTTTGGCGACGAGCTATCAAACACAATCCTCTGAGATTTGTTGAACACAAATTCTGCGTAAAACTTGAGTAGGACGTTGGTGATCTCAGGTACACCAGCTTCTGAAAATACTTCACAAATCTTCAAAAGGACGGGTGTGTGCGCGGGGTACAGCCAGTCGAAGAATAGCGAGTACGTTTTCCTGTTCGACATAGTGGAAATAACACCTCTCAAATCTCGCAATACGCCTATGACAGCACTTGTAACTGACGGGTCGCTACGGAATGCGTCTTTGTTCGGTAAACCTGCCAATAGTTCCAACTTTCGTCGCAACGGTTCCATGAAGCGTGTAAACTCAAGTTCCGAATCGAAATTGGCTCCCCCGCTTGCAAATAGTATGCGCAAAAGCGTTTGATAAAACGTGGTGCGATGGCGTCCCATTCGGGCATCTGGTCCTTTCATAAAGGGAAAGCTTTCTTCGTCGTGATTGGAAATCATTTCACGAATAGTCACCAGCTTGCATAAGAGTCGACTGCTGCTATAACCAGACGCTAGATCTTGAAGTAGCGACAGCGATTTAGCTATAATCTGCAGGCCGTCTACGACCCCATAGTTGCGAAGGTTGCACGCAATTTTGGATGCAACCACATCGAGCACAATCATGTGATCGCTCATGCCCAATCGCTCTGCCATTTTAGTGTAAACTTTGCTTGTTGCAACGGCCTCTTCGCCGATGTAAGCCCTTCTGAAGGACTGTGTAAAATCAACAATCGCTGTATCCAGAGCCAATGCACCCTTGGTATTACGAGCTCTTCCTGCTGGAGTTGCTAATGCGGCAGCTGTAACACCTGGCCTCTGTCTGGACGCTGTATCTGCAGAAACAGTGTGAATCATCAATTGGAACACACGAGAGCTGAGTTCACCGTCTGTTTCTTCCTGAGACTCTGAACTGGACGCATTGAGTCTGCCGCTCACGACTGCACCAATTACACGCGAAAGCCAAGCAAGTTCGCGCTCCAGCTTGGAGACTTCTACCGGGTTTGCGCCCACGCCGCCGCTGGCTGCAAAAACTTTGTAGTTATCCAACATCGGATCCATGACAGATGTAATGAAAGCTGCTGATTTTTCATACTGCAGACGGAAGATAAGGGGAATGGCCTCCAAATGCTCGGAAAAGTCTTCGTCGTCATCATTATCATCGAGCTGGGACAGGGCCATGAGGCGTGCTGTAACATATTGTTCCACTATCTTGGCGACGTATCCATCGAGGAAAGCTTCCTTGCCTGTTTTCAAATATGGTTTGGATGCGATGAGCCTTGACCATAATGAGAGCAGATAGAAAAGGCTATCGCTAACCCAGCTCCAATCAGAAGCGAGCGATTGCAGGGTGAAACTGGAGACGAGTTCAATCCATCGCGGATAGACATCCAGACTAATAATCTCGTCGAGTTGATAGTTGACTTTCAATCGCGCGAGCCAACGACAGAAATGATGATAATTCTGGTGATCCTCCAGACCTGCGCGTGTACTAAGGATTTCAAGGGTGCCGCTCATATGACGATGAATATTGAGAACGCGAAGTTCATCAGATGCGAAGAGGGTCCTGCGCATGCTGGCGAGTTGAACGAGACATTCGAGGGCGCGAGCGGATTGAGTACTATCCGAGACGCAGAGGGCGCGATAGATGTCGATGAAGAGCTTGACCGTGTTTGGATCTTCCACGACGGTATGCCAAGCGATGGGCGGATGCAGGGTTCCAATGTCTTCGTTGCTTTCGTCGAGACTGCTGCCGACAAAATCGAAGGAGAGGCAAGCAAGAGCGAGGGAAAGCGCATGGGAGCGTAGCTTGCTGTGTGCCGGAGGCGGAGAAAGTTTGTTGAGAGTTGCGAGGGAAATGTTAAAGATCTTGAGGAGGAGGAGATCGCGGAATGAGAGGGCTACTTTTCTGGAATGGGACTGTGTAAAAGTGCGACGGATTGGGGAGGCAGTGCTGTTCATCTCTGAAACGAGTCTGGTTAGGATGTTGAGCCCGATTGTGCAATGGAGTTCCGAAGCGTCGAGAAAGCGACCGACATCGTCCACAATGGTGCGATGGGTGTCTCCGTCAGACCAGCCGAGTTTTGTGACGCGACAGAGCAGGGTACTGAGCTCGAGACAGACGTAGGACTCGAGCTGGGGGCCGTTATTGGCGAGATAGTTGAGCACATAGTTGCGCAACTGGACGCGTTCCTCGCGTCTGATTTGGGACCAATACGAGGTGACGAGTTTGGTGAGCACCCAAGCGGCGAATTTCTGGGCGTAGGGTGCCTGGGGGGACGGGACGATCGGGCGAGGGCAACGGCGGAGAGATCGGTTAGGGCGACGGTCGGGACAGGAATGACGGGGGTGGCGACGAAGGAGCACGTACCTTTGAGTTTTCTAGAATCATGGTGCATTGGGAGAGATGACGAGGACTGGCCGAGAGGGAAAGCAGAGTGCTTTCGGCACGCTTGCGAATGGCGGGGTCTTGCGCTGTGTAGAGCTGCTCGCACATGCGTTCGACGCCGGCCAGGTCTGTGGGAAAGGAGGCGAATCCATTGGGGGATGGGTCGTTAGTGGAGGTCATGGTTAGTGCAAGTCAAAAGGGGAAGTGGAAGGCGGTGGATCGGGGAGGTGAGGTGTTTCAAGATCGAGTGTTGAATAGTGCGACGCAGCATTCATAGCCATGTCATGTCATGCCATACCATGCGCTGTCTCATCAGATATGCCGTCTACAAGCTTCAGAACGCTGTCCGCTTCTATTGTCGCTACGATGCACATTTATCATACACACTGTGATCCCAAAATTAATATTTCTATTCTAATCAAACCAAACCTGTTGTTTCGTTACTGGCCACTTGTTCGACTCCGCGATTGTAAAGCTTAAAGTCGAGCAGCAATGTCTTCTTCATCCACAACGGCAATCGTTGGTACAACGCGGGCGGCATCGGAATCAAAACGCTTGTTCGTTTCTTGTATTCCACATATTCCGCTTTCTTGCCGTGCTTCTCGTCTGCTGTCTTCTCCAGGATCGGAATCCCACTCACAAACATCAGTAGTAATGTGATAAATATCGGCCCGACAACCGCCGCATGCTCACCTCCGCGCAGTACGTTCACCGCCGAAAGATACAGTCCCCACCACAAAATGATTTCCCCAAAGTAGTTGGGATGCCTCGAGTACGACCAAACGCCCACGTCCGTCCATCGACCACGACTTTCCTCCTTTTTCTTGTACACCAGCTTCTGCTGGTCCGCAACCGCTTCCAACATAGCTCCAATCCCAAACACACCCCATCCCACGTAATCCAGCGCGTTCAAATCCGGATTTAGCGCTTTGGAATTGAGGATGGTGGTCGGCAGCGACACAGTCCATACCCAAATCGCCTGCAGAATCCAGAAAATAGACAGGTTGAGCAGGTTGTTCCTCTTATCATCAAACCTTCTATCCTCGCCCCATAGAATGATGCGGTAGAACAGAAAGGCACATAGACGCGTGCCCCAGGCGAATATGCACGTGCTAACGATAATTTGCCGCGCGTTGTAGTGGCCACCAACCGTCAAGGTGATGATTGCGAGTAGCACAAAGTTGGTGGAACCTGCAAAATCCGTTAGTTTGTCAAATCGAAATGCGTAGGTGATGAGGAAAAAGAATAATTGAAAGCCAACAGTTACAATGGCTGTCAGTGCGAGTAGACGCGAGTCGATAACGTCTCCCATGTTCGGTTCTAAACTCATCGATGCACAACCTGACACAACATGATGACTTGCATATTTATAAACAAGACATGTCAACTTGGTCACGTTACATTTGCGAATTATTGTGATGCGTCACAAATGGGCGTTACCATGTCCGTCGTTGCAATTGGACAATACCCATATATCAACTTTGCTGTCTGGTCGTGATTCGCAGCCACTGACGTCAAATGCTACGGTTGTGCTCCGTCTGCGTCTCCCGTCGCACCGACACATGCTCCTCCGAACATAGTAACGTATGTACACACAATATGGCGCTACAACGGCCCTCCCGAAACTAAAGCTATTTTCCAAGCGAGGTGACACATGTCCAATTAAATTGAAAACAATAATTCCAAATTGTTCCTACAATTACATTTTACTCCCGGAGGGAACTCCTCATTAGACCTTTACTCCATCGGACCTATTCAGATCCGCTTCACCAACCTTCTCTCTTTGCTCCGCCCATCAACCAAATTCCCCCTACAAAATGGGCTACCCGACCAATAAGCCGACATTCCCCGTCATCGACCGCGATCCGTCTCTTGGCAAAGTTATGTCTTCTTTGCGCACATCAGACTATCGCAATGTGGCGCTCGCAACAATTCTCTCAATGCCATTCGGCTATGCTATAGGTATGCGATCGATCATTTTCACGACACCGCCAACTCCATCCATTTGATCATCGTCACTAACTCTTCATGAATCGCTCTGCGCAAACAGGTAGACCCGTCCTTATGAGACCATCCATGATGATGTCCGCGTTTTTCGGTGCTACTTTCGGAGTATTTCTCGGTGGTCAAAACTCCTTCGCCCGCCTTACTGGCTATATGGAGAATACTGAAGAGTTGAAAAAGTACTCTGTAGCAGCGGAATCTTCCACGACAGCCAATGCCTCTTCATAAACTAATATTCCAACTACCTATCCATTTGTAAAACAAACGTCTCAACTAGAAACTTTCTTCTGATATACATTGTTAACCTTTAATTCTCTCGTACGCTCCATTCCAACGCTTCATACTTAACAAACAAATTCCTGCTCCAGCTCCTGACAAATACTGTTCATATCAACATCGGCCGCCTCCGTCCATGGCATCGAATTTCGCAGCATGAGTGCAGCTGCATATCTTCCGACAAATTCCGCAGTTACATCCTGTGGAACACCTCCAGCGAATGCCGTTTGACCTCGTTTTAGTCGGAAAGGTGCTGCAAAAACTTCATCGACATTTTCATAGTTTCCGCGCCACAAAAGAACAATCTTAGAAGCGAGTGGTTTGAACGGCTTCAGTGAACTACCCGGCACAACTTCAGGCAGGTCTCGTTCTCCGAAGAAAAAACATCGTTCAAAACCGTAGTCTGGCGGTGATAAAAGCGTTATCACATCGAGAAATTTGAGTGCCGCAAATGTCGCCTTGAGATCTTCGGTAGGATTGGAAGCAATGTGGAACATCTCCGAAAGCGTGGTTGCTCGGAATGCAGAAATTGATGTCGCTCCAGTTCGAACAAGCAGTGCACGAAAGCACAACAGGCATTCCACAACTAGGGATGACTCCGACATTCTCAGCGCGTCTCGTATCCGTTCCAGGACAGTTGGCAATTGCGGTGCATAAAAGTCAGGCTCGGCTACGAATACACAGAATGCAACTCTCCTGATTGCTCGTGCTCTCAGAACCGTTTCAGAATCTCTCCCTGCGAACAAACCTGGAATTCCGGGAGGCCCATTCGAATTCGTTGAACCAATCGAGGAAAGCAGTGAGGTGGCACCTCCTCCTGCTACAACTTCTCGTACAATCCCCGATATTTGTTCCAACACTCCTCCTTCTTTGCCGTAGAAAAAGTTTGGATCCTCGATTAACGCAAGAACTTCTCGCCGCGAAAACTTCACACCCCAGTCTCTCTTGCTAATGTTGAGAATCACTTCGGCTGCCGCTTTGGACGCCGTTGTTTCAAGAATACTTTCAGATTTTTGTCTAGCAGATTGTTCTGTTGATCGCAAACGTTTTGAACTCTCTGCAGCCACTTGTATGGCAGATGCGCGTGCTGCTGTTCGTTTCAAAGTTGCAACAGCCGGCGACAGGCAGATTGTAATGGAATTTGTTAGCTGTGGTTTGTCGTCTAGAAATGTGGAGTCAATAATAGAAGGTACAGTTGCTGCCATTGCTTTCAACGCCATAACCGATAGATGCTTCTTGAAATCCTTTGCAGTTCCGCGCAGCTCGTCGTTGGATATGTCAACCGTTCCAGCTGCAATAGAACTACAGTATGCAATGATTGAAGCTGCTGTGGATGAGATCTCTCGTCTGTAACGACGGTCTGGATACGGAGACGGCGAACTGGATATAAACGCCCCAACCACCTTGAGTAGTGCTGGTATGCTAGCCTTTCTTTTACTCCCCGCCAGAGCGTCCTTGAGAAGAGCGTGAAATGTTGGCCATATACTCTGGATGTCATCCTGTTCCTTACATATTCCAAAGTAGTGCTCCAAGAATGTCAAGCATGCAGTTTCCATAGTGCCTGGAGAATATGAAGCAAACAGATCTCCTGCATGGAACAAATCTTGATGAGCGGATTTCACGCTGCTCGACCCGGCTTGTCCTGTCTGGCTCAGATCAAAACCGCTTGTTCCCCCCGCGAGAGCAGATGAAAAATCCCCCGTCGCCATACGGCCAATGACCTTGTAATCTTCGCGATCGATCTGATCCTCGTTGGATTCAATAATTCGTTCGCAAACTCGGAGTGCTTTTTTGCGCAGCTCAGCTTGAGCTGCTCCCTCTGCAGCTTCCACACTCGTCGAGTCCCACTTTGCACATTGCTCAATAATTGTTTTCGTGCATGACACAACTACTCCTGGCGCAGCACCAGCTAGGGAGTGGAGAATATCAGCTCCCATACTGGAGATTGTATCTCCTGATTCAGTCTGCTTCAATCTCCCAAACTCATCATGGTCATTGTAAAACAGGGAAATTACTGAAGCGACCATATCTGTTGGTCTCAAGTTAAATACAGGTTCCAGAATCGAGATGACTGCCGCTCTTTGTGCTTGCCTTCGCTCCCTAGGAATTTCTGTCGAGAGTCGAGGCGAGTTTGGTTCTTCTGAGCGCAAGGCCTCGGTAGTTCGAGTCTCTATAACGAGAGCATCAGTTGCAGGCCCCCAGACTTTGGCGATATGTTCAAGAATATCAGGTAACAAATTAAAAAGAACACGCGCTCCAGAGCGCCGAGGGTCGAAATTCCTATGGCTCCCTTCAGACGTACTGCCACTCAAAACGTCTTTCACAAAATCGTTGATCATTCGCAAAGGATTCATGGCATTCATCATTGCAGCAGTAGCTGCAGTAACATTGTTAGACTTATCCGAAGGACCAGGTGTTACCCCACCTCCGAAAATGAAACTGTCAGGCCGAGAGCTGCTGCGTGCAGGCTCCGCGCCGCTCTCAACGACGGAAGGGCGCGTGCCTCCGTTACTAGAATTGTTCAGTTCTGACGAGGCGATGCCATTGTGATCTGCTGTTGGAGCACTTGCTGATTGTAAAGTATTAGAGCCATTCGCATCGTCTTTCAGATCTCCATTTGATAGCGCATATTCAAAAGACCAGAGAACATTTGACACGACCACAGTCAAGCCTTCAAGAAGAATGAGCCGTTCATCAATGCGGGAAAACTCGTTGTCTCCAGAATATAACGGCATTTCAAGTAAGGAGTTATGACTCTTTAGCGATTTGGATAAGACTAACAGGAGTCCTTCCGTGAAAATGGGAAGCGAAACCCCTATGTTCATCATGACGGTGTCCATAAATTGTATCCACTTTCGACGAATTCCGAGTACTTCAAGTGAACCAGTGTCTCGTTCAATCTGGGAAGGCCGGCAAGTTCTTGCAACCCCATTCAGAAACCATGGAAGAAACTGTTTCTTTCCATCTACGGACCCAATAAGAATTCCCTTCGCTTTCTGATCCGATGAACTTAGATTTTGGAACTGGCTTAGACTTTCGGTAATGGGGAGTTGAGATCGTCTGATGCCTGATTTCATGAATGCAAGGCGCCCATCCATTGAGGATGAGTATGACGGTCCATTGGCTGTAACTAGAAAGCCCACAGCGTTCAAATAATGCAGTTGGAGGACAGGGTCGGCATTGGCAGTGCTACTCTGCAGCAGCGCCAAAATTGGCTCAGCAAACAAATTTGCCATGATCGCACTCATCTGACTTGGAGCTGGAATAGCAGTTAGCAATGTCGCAAGACACTCCGCCGCAGCCACACTGACCCCAGCGTGTAGTTCAGAAAGCGATTTGAAGCCAAGGCCAGCGAATATCCACTGGAGGTCATCATTCTGATTATCCGCAGTGCGAACCCTATCTTCAGAGATACCGCTTATTCCGGAGCTATGAACCTTGGCAGAATATTTCTCTGGAACTTGTCCACGAAGGTATCCCAAACATGCTAGAGTCAATGCTTCAATGTAATTCCGGGCAGGCAAGAGTTGGTCAAGAGCAATAACTTCCCCTGTTGAAGTTTCTTCCACCGCTGCAGTATTCGACCTACCACTCACGGCCGAACCATTTACAGAAAATACTGCAGCAAGTGCCTGGACAGTTCGTGGTGAAGGTGATGTCACACCCAGCGCCCGTATGCCAATCTTACCTCTCTTACCATCTCTTCCAGAATCCTGACTACTCAAAGCCATGGTAAAACCTTGTTGCGCCCCTGCGCCAACAGCATTGCGGCAACTTTCAAGAATGCTCCTCAACACCTGAAAACCATACAATGCCCTTGGAGCGTCATAAATAGCTGCAAACTGATGTCCTGGACCAGTTGTACGAGATTCCGCTGTTAAAAGCAGTCTCAGAGGCGCATCAATTACTGCTGCCACGTCTAGTTCAAGAGCATTCGAAAGCCAAGATCGCGCAAGCATTTTCGGGGCCCATTCATCATCTGTCAGTGCATCAAACATAAGGAACAACCCATTGTCTGCTGGTAGCGGCATAATACGATGTTCGACTGCAAGACGCCAAAGGCATGCAAAACGCTCCAGATTTCGTAGCCGACGGGATAAATCTGTTGAAAGAATACCATCCGCAATAACTATTTTGACCTGCTCCGGGAAACGACGCTGCAGCCCCAAAAGCACTTGTGCGCTCTGTGGAGTTGCAGTTCGTAGTGATGGATGTAGTTGACGCCAGCAACGACGAATAACGCAGAGAGCTTGATCATCGGTGTCATAACCTTCCATGGCTCCCATAGCACCGAACGCAGATACTTCAGCGAAAGCCCGTGCACCTGCTAAAGATATACGAACATCAGCAGTATTTGCACACTTTGCAGTTGCCTGAAGGCAAACATGAATTGTTTTCTCCGCACCAATACCTGAAGAAGCGGCTGAAACAAAAAACGAGCATGCACCTTTGGCTATGCTGATATATTCCTCTCTACCTTCACAAACAGCAGCCATGCGTTGCTCTGCAGCGTACTCATCCACTGCAGTAACATCGCTATATGCCCTTCGCAGTTCGGCTGGCGCAGTTTCAACTGCATGGGCAAGCCATGCCACAAAGAAAGAAGCGAATGAAGCAACAGCGGCCTGAATATCTGTACTTACTTTCTGATTAACATCACCATCTTTAAGTGATAAACCCATAGAAAGAAGCGCCTTGCTACAGAATGAAACTGCTTTTTCAAGAGTTAAAGCATCGGTGGAGACAGCATCCAGAGAGTCAATAGCCACACGCAAAAGTTCCGGAAGATGTTTTGTGCGAACAATTTCATTTCTGATAGGGAAGAGAGAGAGTGCAAATGTGAGAACTTCAAAATGTTCATGACTCTTTGATTCGCCACTTGCAAGCATTCGCTCCAGTTCTGCAAAGACAGGTGCCACCCCAAGATCCTGTAGTACGTCAGCAATTGATAGGCGGATCTCACGCTCATGTTCAGAGTTACTTGCAATGGCTGCCCTCCCGTATTTGAGAATACGCATTGCAAAATGATGACCGAGACAGTTAGAAAGCTCAGGGCGGTCCATAAGCGCAGCAGCGATCTTACATGGGCGCGTCGCAAATGAAACCTGTGAACCTGAGAGGCCGGCAAGAACGGTAGCAAATTCACGATCAAAAGCTGCAAGGACGAGGTGTTCGGAATGCTTGTGACAAAATTCTTTACCGTTCTCGGCGTCCTTACCGCCCAATAGCCAGGCATGAACACGCTTGGTAAGGCTCATGTCGCGGCGGATAAGGGCAACAAAGACACCACCGACTAGCGCGACTGCAGCATTTTGATGTTGTTCACCTTCGCAGGAGAAAAACTTTGAATCGAGAGCGAGTTCGCCGAGCAAAAGGTCCAGAACAGAGCGTTGGGTAAGTGCGTTGTTGTCGGAAAGCGCAGCAGTGATAGCATAAGCGACGAGAGGCATATCACTAACCATCTCTGCGCGTAATGCATCATTACCGACGGATAATTTGGAGCGGAGGTAGTTTGCGGCGGAAAGCCTGCTCGGCGGAGAAAGCAGGAGAGCTCGCCAGAGGGCGCGTGCAAATATCGCTGTATCTGCCACAGCAACTTCCAGAGAATCGAGTAAGTTTCGCGATCGGGTATAAAAATCGGAGCTTTCATCCTCTACGCCAGGGAGGATTGCAAGAACAAAGCCGTCCAGGACAGGGGCCAATGCAACGCCCAATGGAATGAAGTGGTTTTCATACAAGGACAGTAATGGGGGCTTCAAAGACGTGGAGCAATGGGATAAAAGCGGGAACAGGCCACCAGCATAAAAGGGCAGATCTCTGGCAAGCCTAGCCGGGCCTATTCGGGTGAAAACGAGGTTATATGTTTCTAGAGCTTTGAGGTGAACGCCTGATGGGAGAATTGAAGTGATAAGACACTGGGCGAGACGCTTAGCGAGAAGGGGCTTCTCCGGTAGGAATGATGAAGAAGAATGCTTGTTTAGCACCCGATTGACGCGCTGCAGATCGTGAATGAGATCTGCCCAATCTTGAGCGCGATCAAATGCAGCCAGAGCAGCGGAAAGGTCTGAACGCAACAGAGCATACTGCTTAGATTGCACATGGCTCAGATTACCTTCTTCATCGGAATCCATCACGTGTATATTGCGTCATGGAGTTGCAAGAAGCGCAAGAGAAAGTCTGGAGCAATGTGGCGCAGCGGGGGAAAGATGCATCGACAAGCGAGCGGTGAGTTGGAATTGGCAGGACGACTGTAATGTTGGTAACTGTAATTTGCCATTTTGCACCAGCCAATCAGAAACAGTTGTGGTGGCGACCAGCAATGTCGCTAATGGAGTACCGAACGGTCCACTACTTTCACACCATGCCGCACAGCGCCTCGTGTTAGTTTCTATGAGCACAAATTTATAAAGCTGCCCTTCACACGACTCTTTTTCATATATGCTCGATGGTACCGTTACTTAACCCTTCTATCTCATATTTTCACTCCTCCCCCCTGTCCTTCCGGCATCGCTAGTTACACCCAATCTACAAGCAGCATCGATCCATGAACACATTACCATTCACTTGTAAAACAACTACACTCCCCTTGGTTCGCTGACACTCTCGAGCCTCGTTCTTTTCTTCTACACACCACTCTTTCGCCAGCAGTCCGCTTTCAACTGTATTTTTCTTTGCAAAACTACTCTCTTCATCTAATTCGTATGTTCCATGTAAACAATTGACATGCAGAAACTGGACACTAACACCAAAACATCGCTCGACGTGACAAAAGTCGTCGCACTTGTTCATCTCTCTATGCAATGTTATTCAAACATTTCTACCATCACCTTTAGCACGATTGCAACAGAGAGGTCAACCTCTTGAGACCCAACACAAATACCCTACCCGCTACCCTTTTCTTATCTCCGTATTGTCATGCAACGTCAGAATAACGAGCTCCTTTTTTCAGCCCTTTCCGAGACCTGCTTAGTCCTCAACAACTCAACTATTTCATTCCTCTTTGAAATGAGATTGCAGACAAGACTTCTCTTCACTACGTATTTGCTGCGGCCATTTCGTCACATAACGCCCTAGTCCCCGCCACTGATCTGGTGTATTCTACTCACAATATTCTGAGCGCGTGAACTCAAACTTGTTATGTTTTTATTCAGATTCACGACTCACTTCCAACCTGACATACTCTTACAAAAGCTTGTTCTTCAAAAAACTAACCTTTCATGTGTTCTACTACTATCAATCTAGGATGCCCATAGACTAGTTCCATTTTGTATCCTACATACAACAGCTAAACACTATTTTCTTGCTTGTAGCAGTTCGCCCCATGCGTTTCGATTCCATCCAGAGACAGCCTCTGCATCCACTGTTACACTATTTTGTATTGGGGTGAATCGAGATTCGCAAGGTATTACTTCTTCTCCGTCTCGATTACAAATTATGTAGCTACCAGGAAGGTTGTCAATGAACTCCCTAGCTTCCTTCATCGCTTCTTCATTGCCGTCTTCTACATCATCCGTTGAGAACTCAAGATTTGAGAATAACTTGGCCATGGGCACGTGGTTTGGATTTCCAAACACTAGGTTTGTTGCTAGTTTCCCTTTACGAGTCATAGAAACTAGTGCCCGTTCCCGCACGAATGATACTAGACCATCCATGATATATCGACTTCGGCCGTTTGCCTTCTCATGTAGATCTGTTCTATTCCGAATCTTGAAGAATGAAATATAATCATTGCTCATCACCGCACGTACGACATGAATAGCTGTGCGTACTTGCTCGAAACGGCATGCTCCCCTTGGTATATCTCTAAACTTGCCCTGAAGTTCAACAATTCGTGACCCATTTAGCCGCTTTCTCGATGCAGCTGTATCACCTTTAGCATCACTCCGGAACAACAGTGAAATGACCCAATATGCGATAAACTCTGCGTCTGCTTCATTGACATTTCCACGCTGTGGATATAGTTTCATCAATTTCTCACATGGTTCATTGCAGGCCTCGAACTTCCCTTCATCTATGGTCGAGCAAATCAGCATCTCTAGACAACGCTGCAAAGTGCCAATACGCGTTCCTCGTTGTTCAAATTTCTCGATGAGTTCTAGAAGTTTTTGCCGGAAGTTTGCAAATTCATACAAACCATCTTGATAGGACTTGCTCAATTGTTGGAATTCTTCCATGAGAGGCTCAATAGATGATTTCTGCTTACGATTATTTTTCCGCGCCGCCTTCTTCAACTCCTCAAACCTAGATGAGAACAGCTTGCGATAAGTATCTTTGAAACCAACGGGGGGAGAAGAGTAGTACATGTACATTGCTTGATGTGGAATCCTAAAGGAATCCTTCATTTCCGGATACTCGGGAGTCTCCTCCATATCGCTCCTATCCGAATCCGATGATTCCCCATCCTCATTATGGCTGCCCATGCCATTCGAGTTGGTGAGCTCCCGTTCATGCTCTTCAGCAATATTCGGGGACCTATTCCTTTCCACCTCTCGGACACTGAGTTCTCCTTCAGTACCACCCGAAACCCATCGGTTTTCATTTGTTTCTGGTAAAGGTTGACTGTTGGAACTTGGCGCAGCTGGCTCCTGGTCCATACCTTCAGTTGCAGTTTGATCATCACGCATAGGAGGCTTTGGTGCCAATGCTGCCTTCGCTTGTTCCTTAGATATAACAATATCTCGTGGGATCTGAACCGATGGCCTGTACAGAATTCCTGTGGCCAGATCTCGTCGATCCCAACTTTCCTGCAAAATGGTGAAGTTCTTTGTATGGTACTGACATTCCACGACAATTTCCTTTCTTACTGCTTGCAAGATAGACGGGTCCCCCTCTTCATCAGCAGTCTTCTTTGCTTCACGAAGAGAGCGTGCTGCCCATTCCTTGAACGACTTTGGTAGATTCTTGATGTCCACATCCTTGCTGGTAGCAAAGATGCGCGCTAGGTTTTCAGCGCCGGAAGCTTTGGAAACGGCTTCGGCTCTGGTTTCAACAGTTTCTTGCGAAAATTTGCGTTCATTTCTTGCATCATCAGCGGCTTTGGCGCTAGCCTCTGCTCGACTAAACTGCACTTCGCGTTGGTGCTTACGGCTCTTGTCGTGCAATGCCTTTGCATTGATGTCGTAGAACGGTAGTTCACAATAGTCGCAATACAGGTTTGCTGCGTCGTATTCTTGGGCTTTCAAATACTTTGGAATACGACCGCCGGGCACGTGCTTCTTCCGCTTTGGCGATCGCCTATTTTCTGAGTTGTGGAAACCGGTATTCATTACTTGATTGACCAAAGCACCGGTTTTTCGGAGTTCAACTCTTGGCGCTCGCGGCGACGCTTCTTCGTCTTGCGTAGGTGTGGCGGCGGTGGCGGTGGCGGTGGCGGCATGACTATCGTCTACTGGTGTTCTAGGGGTTGGACTATCGAACTGTGGCGGGGGAGAGCGAGGTCTGGCGATTTCATCCTCGGGCATCAAGTTTGTGTACGAGGCACGATGTCCCCTTCGGGCACTATGGTATGGGCGCTGGGATGAAGTACCGGCATAAGCATTGGGTGCAGATCTATCATTGTATGCGGGATGATTGTATGAATCATTGTCGCGTCGATGGTGATATGGTTGTTGCTGACGTTGATAGGCATGCTGGGGATTGTGATGAGGTTGTTCACTAGCGGGGTAGCGATTTGAGTTGATACCGCCAAAGCCGTCAAATGAAGAGCTATTTTCTGGGAATGATGGAGGAGATTGCCAATTTCTATTTCTGCTTTGGCGTTGTCGTTCTATTTGTTCGTCGCGTTGAGCCAAATCTTGGTCTGTATAATGATAATCAGGAGTGCGGCGTTTAGCAGCACCATGACGTTCTCTCCAACGTCGGTCGGAGCTGGGACCAAACATGTGGTTGAAACCACCCCTAAAGGTGGAACGGTCTGTTCTTCGGGGAGCATCGCGGTCGCGGTCGTGTTGGAAGTAACGGAAGTTTGGCATTGTTCTAGAGACACGAGAAACGTAGCATGCGAATGCTACGCAATGCTCGAAAGAGGAATGCAAGAGCGGTGGCGGTGAGCTGCGGCGTTAACGGGATAGTCGAACGAACAAATGCATTCCTTCCACCGACGCTCAGTAAGTGAGAGCGAAAAAAACGGCCAATGTTTATTTTAACATTGAAAGAAAGAAATTACGGGACGATGAGTATGGGACAGATACGTGGCATACGTGTGGGTCATTTTTAAAAGATTTGAATGTTTGTTGATTTCAGGATTCAGACAACTTACATGTTGTGTGACAAAGACGGATGGATATCAATTGAATGTGTGGTTTGAAAGTTGCTTGTTTGTTTCTCATTGCATCGTTGCTAGGGAGGTGCTCCTTGTTGCAACAAGCAGATGAGAGCACAGGTAGTCACACGTCGACGGACAGAAACGGTAATTGTTTTCATAGAGACGATGGGTATGAATTGAGGATAGAAGGGCATTTACACTCTTGCAGTTTGAAGAATGCAAGTGAGTGGACAAAGACACGATGGCGGTCTAAATTGGAGTAGGGGACAAGGGTGGTAAACCAAGTTAATATCATTTGCCTTGCTTTCGTGAGACACGAGACGTAAGAATGTGTAGGGCTGGGCTCTGTGTTGTTGTTGATCGTGGCGGCGATGTAATTGTGAATTGTCGAGAAGTGCAGCGCATTGAGGAAGAGCGGCGGCAGAGGCGGGGACTTACACCGAGCGATGCGAACGGTGACATTGCGAGTTGACCAATGGGGAGCGGACATGGGTTGTGAGCAGAATATGATACAAACGTAATGCAACTACCAATCGTATATGAACAACGTCGGTGGGGATTGCATTGCTGTGATGACAGCTGCAGTGGAAGATGCGTATGATCCTGCGGGGAAAACGCGGTGCGCAGGTGTGCGCGTCGACGGCGAATTAATTTCGACAACGCAATGGCCCGCAGCGCATGATTTTAGATTGCGTGTTGGTCGTCCCATCTGGAAAGCTGGAGAAGCATTACAGGCTGTCCAATGAAAAGTTGGAATGTGTGCGTTGAAGAGGTGCGGAATGTGCGGTGGTCAGTTTGCGTGCGCGGGCGAATGCGTCCGGGAATGCGTTTTTGGGAGTGTTGGTAGTAGGTAGTAAGCGCAGAGTGTTGTGGCTGGCGAGTCAGTTAGATGCGATGACAACAATGAAATGGGCACGTGCTGTGCGTTGCCCGACGGAAAAAGCTGGGCCGAGTTGAGCAGTGCAGGGCAGCACAGCACAGCACGACACGAAACAGTCGAGCGAGTTTTGCACCGCACAGCGCAACCGTACAGTACAGAGTGACTGACTGGGTGACTGACTGACTGACCGACCGTACAGTACAGTACAGTACGAGTCCGTCCAGCCTGGAGATTGACGAGTGGACATGCGGCTCCAACACGACCGCCACCGTTGCATTACGCCCATTTGTACTGGGCCGTCGCGATTCGCACCGGCCCATTCGGCCTGTGCGCGGTCCCGGCCCATTCACACGTTTCCAGTATATCCCGCCCCGCCGCCTGTCCGCATTGCCACAACTTGCCACTTGAGATGCTGCCACAGGTAAAATAACATGTTTTTAAATCGCTCCATTTATTATAGACGTGTGATCACAATCCATTGATCACCGCATCATACTCCCGCCAAATCAACGCACTGTACACATAACTTATGTGACATAACTGCTGTGCTCTGCGCAGCTCCAGTTGCTTACCTGCACACCCGTCTGCCTGCCTACCTACCTACCTACCTACTCGTCGCCACCGTTTCCTCGCCAACCCACACTTGACCGACCGCAACGCCACCAGCCAGTCAGTCAGTCAGCCAACCGACCATCTAGCCAGTTCAGTCGACCAACCAACCACCCCATCCATCTATCCATCCGTTCAACTCAACTTGGAGCGCTTTATCCGCCGCTCACGCCCACTAGCAGCCTGCCATACCATGCGCAACGATCAACACCATCGTCCACAATGAACATTTCCAGTCTCATAAACCAACCATCGGCACCGCAATCCGCCGCGCCCAATGCGCCGCCGCATCACGCCGCTGCTGCAGTGACAACGCCGTCGAGCAGTAATCATGCGTCAACACTGCACACGCATGCCGCCGTTGGCATGCCGACTTTTGCAGATGCCAAATGCAGTCCGCCAGTGCCGTCCGCCGCCACCGACCTGCGTCGTCAGTCGCAGTCGGAGAAGAAGCGACAGTGGCGCAAGAGTCTCACCGCAGAGCAGCGCGAGAAGAGACAGCAACTCGATGCGCGCCGCAAGCGCGAACAGAGGATGAATCTCACAGATGAACAGCGCACGGAAGCGCGTCGGAAGGATGCGGCGAGGAAGGCGGCCAAGCGTAAGGAGCTCAAGGAGAAACTACGAAGGGAAAAGGAGGAGGAAGCTAGAGCGAAACAAGAGCCGCCACTATCGGCACAACTAGCAGTGCGTCATACTAAGACGGTGGTACATCCGTCGTCCAGAGATCTCAGAAGGTTGCCGACTAGTCATGCGAGTGCACAATCGTCTAGGACAATGCGCCGAACTAACTCCATTGAAGATATTCTCAACTAGCCATTGCGCGCACGTTGTCTTTCTCATGTGTTTAGCTATGTCCTAGTTTGTTAATCGCTAGACACGTCTGTAAACATGTCTCGCACCTGAGCAATTCAACAAATCCATAGGCTTGGGCGGGCAGGAGGCTCGGTGTGCATGCATGTTAGTCAGTATGTAGTGGGAGGCTTGAGACTGACGGGAGAGGGGCGCGTGCGATAGAATAATTGTAATGACAATCAATGTCCGTCGTGCGAACCAATATATCTGGCTACTGTACAACGGCAGCCAGTTAGGATGGACGCGCGAGCGAGCGGCGAGTCGAGCCGAGATGAGACCAGCAGCGCAAAGCTAAGCCAACCATCTTGGGCAAGCGTCATTACATATCAATTGGCGGCATCACAGCGCACTGCTGCTGTACTGCCTGCTTTGCGTTTGCTCATTGGTCGATACGATTCGCTCTCATACTTGCCACGCTCCGTGCTGTTGAATTATGTTTGCAAATCACTTGCATAACTCGTTTACCCGTAGATACAATCCGGACAAACATTTTTCACTCAAAAAATTGCATATGGCCGTTCCGAGTCGACCGTGCTGCCGTTGCCTCTACCGCTGCCGCCGAGGTACCACTCTAAGGGTACCCTTGGTACCCTTTGCTACCACTACCGCTACTACTAACGCTCACCACCCACTATCTGCCGTGTAAGACACGCCCAACCTAGTCTCGTTTGTTTCGGTGCCACGCTAGGATCATTTCATAACGAGACAACACTGTAGGAGTGGCGAGCAATCTAACCAACAGCGACTTGTGGGAAGACAGCAGTCAAGCTGAGCAGCTGCTCGGGCGACCACATGCGCCCAACACATTTATCGTATCGCATCGCATTGCATCGCATCAACGCATCATGTCGGTCGTCACACTCGCGTTGCAGTAATGGACGATTGCTAAGCGCCGTGTGTGCAGAGTGCGGTGTACACGCGTGTTTGCAAAGTAGCGCTCGCTCACTCTCGACCACTTTTAACGATGAGATGAGGTTACGAAAACGTCACGTTGACGAGCAAGACGTTTGAGGCGAGTCTACGAAAAGGCAAATATGCCATCGGTCCATGCATTAGGCGTAGGGTTTCACCCGCTCTGTCCCAAACGTTTCGCGGACCGATGGCGGTCCATTCCTCACAACACTCGTTTGCTATTGACGCTCTCGAGGTTCTGTAATCAGCATGCCACTGTCAATCAGCCCATACCCATACGCATGTTGCGCGCATACCGACACTCTCAGCATTATTCGACGGGCGGGTGCGCGCGCTCGCGGTGCTAACGCCGCTTCGCTGCGCCGCGCCGCGCTGCACCGCTCAACACTCATTGGGAGATTGCAATGGTTGAAACATCACTCGCCTGGTGATAAATCGCTTGCCGATAGACAACACGGTTGCGTTTGCCTTCTCAACATACAGCTGAAAGAAATGACACGCCCATTTCACGTTGGGACAGCATTTGTCACCAATCTATTCTCAGTTTTTCTCGAAACATCACATATGCGTTTCCAAATTTTTCCTACGCAACTGTAAATTTACCCCAATCATTGTCATTATTCCTTATTACCTTTGCTGAGAGGAGGTTTCTCGCTTTACACACACCCCAAATATTTTCAAAATCCACTCGCGACTTTGAGACACACAAAATAACTGATATCCAAGTTATGGAGAGATCAAAATCAAGCGTTACTATTTGTGACATTTTCTCCATTTATTTTCGTCCCTTGCAGGCGGACCCTCGCCGCTCAAACATATACCGTCTCCTATATTGCTTGGCCGCATGTCCTTAGACAGCTGTCTCGCTTTTCCCCAATTGCTCGTTGATGCATCGTTCCATCACCGTTTCAAATCGCACCCGTCCCAACACCTCCCCCCTTGTCGCTCAGCGACCTCCCAACCTATATTGTGAAAAAACGATACACCTTGACCCCGCCTCATGCAAGACACGTACAAAACACACATCGCATCGCATTACTTGCCAAAAAAATTGCCCCAAACAACTGGTTCCACTGCAAATTTTCCCACAACTTACGCTGTAATGGTCACACTGACAACTTTCTCGCAATACACAAATCACATTTTCTATACCACTCGTGTAAGTATCACCGACAAATAAACACCAGACCAGATACATCTACTCTCAGTAGACGCCACAAGTAAAATGGCAACACAATACTATGTGCAGATGGACACGGCAACGCGCATAGCACATTTCTTATTTTCTCCTACCGCAGTGCCGGCTGAAGCCCAAGATGCAACCAACTACTACCGAGCTGGATATCTGGAAAGTTCCAGCCGTTCGACCAACCCTAAATGCAAATTTTTCTGAATTTTCCTCTTCTAGAGCCGTCCAACGCCATGTATCCCCACATTGACTTTCTGTGAAGACAAACAAGCTCATAATCCCGCAGCTGTCTACTTGAGATAGCCATTGTGTATTTGTACTATAGTGGCCGTAATTGTATTTGGCCATGTCGGAGCTCACTAAAATCCACTTTCAAAAGTATTACTTACACGCAAATTGAGTGCGTTAGGAACCTCTCAATATTTTGAATTACGGTACATAAAAGTTTGTAAATCGTGTAATATGTTTTTCGTAATTTCTCGTCATTTTGGAGATGATCAATCTCCAGCAGACCTCTGCGTAACCCACTATAGCGCAACGTGGCGTCCAAGATACAGTGCGCGACACTTTTATAAATCAGGGCCGTTCCCAGGCAAAATTTTGCACGGGAAATTTGTATGCACGTGCACGAAACGATGGAATAGAGACTTTTGATTGGCTCCATGTAGAAGTGAGTGAGACACCTTGCACAGAACAGTCAAGCCCGAAAACGTACCGAGATGATAAGTTTAAAACTCCAAATCTCTGTATGTGCGCCACTTGTAAGTGATACGATGGGGGATCACTGAGGTATCCCGAGTGCTAGCTTTTTCTCTTCAGTAACCTCTCATAGCGGAGGATGGCATGGAGCGGACGGATCTTGGAGTGGACCATTATTACACGCCTTTACTTGACCATCTTCTAAATTTTGCTTGCTGTGCTCCCCACTGGGGGGGAGAGATTAACGCGGTTGTAGGTAGATTGGATTGACTCCTTTCCATTACAGCGCATGAGTAGACCGTTTGAACTTGTGCCAATCTGCTTAGATACAGAGAATGCTGGGGATGGGCGTTAGACGTGAGGTTTGGAAGATTTACAACGTACGAGGATCTTCTGACCCGGTATGATCGGGTCAAGTACAGGCGGGTACTCGTGGTCCGATCGAGGATCCGGCCGCTCCTTGGCATCCTCCGCCATGCTAGGATACCGGAAAGAACAAGCTAGCACTCAGGATACCTCAGTGATTCCCCATCGTACCACTTACAAGTGGCGCGCATGCAGAGATCAGGAGTTCAATAAAAGTAGTTTAACATATTAACATATGGAGCCAATCAAAAGTCTCTATTCCATCGTTTCGTGCACGTGCATACAAACTTCCCGTGCAAAATTTTGCCTGGGAACGGCCCTCACCCCCATATTTGGGATTGCTCACTCAACATGAACAACAACTCACACTCCGACTGCGTAAAATGAATGAGTAGGCCAAATCCATTACGATGCGCGTTCTATTCCTCCAAAAAGAGCGGTTCAGACGAGTGCAGCGGGACGTTAATTTATTTTCAGTGCGACATTTCTATAAATCAGGAGCATTGAATACATTCCAAACTCCAGATGGAATTATGTCAATACTTTGTTGTCTGTCCCCTTCCCTTCAGGACTTCTATCATGTGTTATTGCATGGTACCAACCAACTTTTGAAACAAGTTTGGAGCCAGAAGCTCCCATTCGCGGAAAATACGCTCTTCAAGCGACATCAAGCTATCGAAATGTCGTGAATTCTTGTACACGTTCCGTTACTGAGCGCCTCAAACGTTCTTTTGGAACGATAGTTCGGTGACGAAATAGCTGGCACGAGCTAGTTGACACGGTGTCCTGTAAACGAAACAACGAAACAGTGCCACCCGATGGTGTTTGACTGTATTTTGGTAGCAAAGCAAAGGATAGGGTAGAGCAGGTTAGCGAGTAGACACGAGTGTCACGACGCAACAATCCACGCGAGGATTACGTTCAACAAAATAGGTGGCACGTCACCGGAGGCGCTCTCAACCAAGCCCGTAGGCACTACACACGATCATCCTCACGTGTGGCGATGGGTAGGGAGTGCGCAGCTCGACGGAAATGAAGCCTCGTTAGTGGAAAACGTAAAACGTAAACGTAGACGTCAGTAGTAGACTAGAGCCGTTGCTCGCTCTTGTGCTTGTCCCCTTTCCCTCCCGGCACGTTTCCAATACCTATTTAGCCACGATGGCATCGCATTACAGTGTAAAAACTGTTCGTAACGTCCCCGAATGGGAAAGGACCTTGTGGGTCACACGTGGGGACCCGTTGGTCCGTTGGCCGCGTGCCAGTCCGTTCGCTGCACACGTGTGCCGATTGCGCGCGCGCATGCGCCAGCAATGCTCGTACATTGCTGTCGCCGGTCGTGTCCGCCGAAATTAGAATTCCGCGGAAATCGTAAATATTCGCCATTTTTCGAATTGACCACGTATACTACCCAGCCCCACCCCACACGTGGACGTCCCGGCCACGCGAGGCCCGTCAGGACGCGCCTGAGACACGGGGCCTTGGCGCCTTTTCGGGTACAACCGCGGACGTGGCAATTGTCCCGAAAAATTTCGCTTAAACGAATGTGGCCCGGTTGGCCGATCGGTTGGCCACGGTGCCGGAGCGCGCGCGTGCGCTCCCGCCTCCTCGTAATCATCGGGGCCCGTCCGTTGGCATCGTTCTACAATGCCTCGCGTAGGCGTCTCTTGCAATCGATGGAGTTTCCAGTTCCACCACGCGGGTGAGGTTCGAATCAGCGTGATACGCACGCAGGCCGCGGCCATCTCGCGTATTTCGTGCCAGCGGGCATTGCGACAACGGTCGTCGGAGCGTTATTTAAGCCGCGGCTCAGACGTCGGGCCGTTCGTCGCTTCCCTATCCGCAATCCTCATCGCTTAGGCCGTTGCCATTTCGCTTCGTCAACCCGTCCTGCATCGGCTCGCAGCCTTTTTCGTTTTCTTCTTCTCTCGTCTCGCCCGCGTGGCTTTTCCCTTCGTGCTCGCTGTACTTGTCGCTTTCGTCCCGTACACGGTAACCACGATGGTTAACACGCGCAGTACCGACACAAACACTCCGCTGCCCGCCGGCTCTGCTGGAGGTGGAGCGAGGAACCCTTCTCAGGGCGCTCCCTCCCTCGCCAGGGTCGGTGCGCCGCCAGCGACGGAAGCGTCCGTCGCGCCAACCCCATCCGTTAGGGCGGCTCAAGCTGGTGTTCCACAGGCCGTTGCCTCATCGTCTCGCCCGATGGCTTAGTCTCGCCCGATGGCTTCCGTAACGCCTGTCGAGGCTGCCAAGGCTGACGCTCCGCGCGGCACTGACGCAACGGCGTCAGACTCAGGGAATTCGTCACCCATAATCCCGGAAGTCGCAGCCGCGTCCTTGGGTGTGGCCGCGATGGCAGCGGCTGCTCGATCGCGTAGGGCTGGTGCAGTGGCCCGCACAGGCGTACCTCGTCGTGACGGTTCGCCCCGTTCTCCTCATCAGGATTCGCTGGAACGTGGTGATCCCGCTGGAACAGTCGGCAGCCCTCTATGTGGTGCAATTTAAGTTGGTCGATGAAATCGATGCGAGCGCGCGCGTTTACGTAAGTCCGCAAGCATCCGTTTGAGTTAGTTAGTAAGCGAGCGTACGCGTGGCGTCTTGATTACGTGTCACGGAGCGTCGATGCGAGCGCGTGCGTGCGAACGTTGCCACGAAACAGCGAGCCGCGCCACGTGTAGCGATTTCCGCGAATTCCCCTTTATTTTCCCTTTTTGGGTTTTTCATGACGAAAGTCTTTTTCCCATATTTTCCCCTTTTTTTGCGTGCGAGCGCGCGGCCTCCGCCGGCCGCACAAGGACAACCTGTCCTAGGTAGTTAGCTACTAATGGTCGTTCTGCCTCGCACCTTACCAATAAACAGCCAGCACTTTCGCAGCTACGAGTTAAGCGTTGAGCGCGTCGCGAGGACCGATTGCGTTACGACGTTTTGCGTGCGGATTGCTCACGATCGCCGACGTACGTGCGCGCGCGCCGCGTTTACCGACCGTCGAATTGCGTCGCACCGTGATAGCGCGCGTTGCGTCGCATACCGCTAGGCCAGGGATTTACGACCCCTGTGTGGATCGTGTTGCGCTCGAGTTTACTCGGTGATCTCCCCCTGAGATCACGGCTTGCGCCGGCCCGCGAATCCCTTGTTGCGATCGTTCCCTACGCGTTCCGCCGTTGTACCACCCGTTCGCCAGCGCGACCGTGCGACGCGCGAAACGCAAGTTCAACCAGCGCGATCCGGTTCACTTCGCCCTGACACGGTTGCAATTCTAGAACTCCCTTAGCGATCGCCATCCCGGCTGGTCCTACAAAGCGCTTCCATTTTTACTTGCCAATTTTTCGACGCGCCGACGCTCGACTTTGACGCGCGCCGAATTCCCCTTTTTCCTTACCCATCATCCCTTTCCCTTTTCTCCCTAGGCGACGCAAGAACGCGACCGCGCCGATGGATCCCTCCGCGCGCAAGCGATCGAACGCGCCGACCGAACCGCCGCCAGTCGCGTCGCAAACGCACGCAGTCGACGCACTGGTCGCTTCACATATCCCTGACCCTACCGCTTCCCCGTGGCCGCCGTTACCGACGCAAGCGCTCGCGAGCATCGACAACGACGCGCAAACCTCCGACGACGGTGCCGCAACGAAGCGCGAGGCCGAGTTCCGCGTTTCCGACGTGCACGCTACGCCGTCCGCAACGCTTCCGAGCTTGGTTTGACAAGTAGTGGACGGCCCTACGTTCCAATGCATGCTCCAGGCTGAAGTACGAGCTGCGGTGGATGTCGGATGATCATACAATCATAACGGCTCCGTACAGTATTCCATCATAGAGTATTTAAGCCGCCGTCTCACGACCGCTCCGACGAAGTAAAGACATAGGCGATAACCCTTTATCACCAACAGGTCATGAGCCCAGACCTCACAGCGCCCGCGATCTCATCCCACCCGCCCCTCCCAACGTACTAGGTCAATCCATCTCCTTTGCGATGCCACCCCACCACCACGATTGACAATCACCGTTCTCACGATCGCGCCACTCGGTGCGCAAACTATTCAACTTCGCGATCCCGGCGACTTGCCGCGGAACAAGAACTCCGTGAATTACCTGCCGAATTATACCGCCAAGCCCTCCTTGAATCCACACCATCGCCATCCCTAGCAATGGCAGATCAAAATCCTCCGCCGCTTCCTTCCATTCCACTTACCTCTCCACTTCCCTCCCTTTCTCGATTCGATATCCCTCCCCTCACACGCCACAATTTCCTTCAATGGTGCCACACAGTCAAATGTCACGCCACCCTTTACGATCTAACACCTTTTCTTGATGACCCTTCCCCACCTACCCCTACAGAACCGGAAGCCTACAAGATTCACCAACAGAAAACGGCTCTTGCCCGCCTCTTGATACTTCCAAACATTTCTCCAGAGATTCTAAGGGGCATAAGCCCCGCCATTCAAAATAGCCCCACTTCAGTTCTCTTTCAACATCTCAAGGAGAACCTGCCTGCTGTCCACCCGCAGCACTCAGAGGCCAGCTTACGCCGACGAGCGAACCAACTAAAATATACTTCTGGTACTCCCATCCAAACCTACATCGATCAGCATACTGAACTGCGCGAATTGATGCTCCAATCCGACTTTCCGGAAATAGAAAACGACTAAACCACAGCCCAATTCGTCCTCAATGGGCTGTATGACGCACCCGAGTTCGCCTCCCTCCTCAGGGACTTGGCCAACTACCACAACTTCCATAAAGGGAAACGTCCATCCCTCAACCTCATCTTCACCATGCTAATTGAGCATGAGCATGCCACTTCCCAGCATCCTACGCCCCCACCTCCCTTCCCCAGCCCCCAACCCCCTCCAACATACATTCGTCTGTGTTCTCGGAAATGGACGCGGACGTCCACAACCTCTAGTACACCTAGTATTACTAGGCGGACGTCCATGTTCTCCAGTATTTTTGGATGTCCGCCTAGAACCGGACGTCCATGCGGTCTAGTACGTCTAGTATTACTAGGGCGACATTCATTGTTTCTAGTACCACGGATGTCCCCCTCGGGATGGACTTCCGCCATGTCTATGTCCACCTAGGACGGGCGCCGGTTCAGAAATTCAAAAATTTCGACCCCAGAAATTTCTGCCGCCGTGCTCGACTTGGATGTCCGCATCCATCACGGCGACCACTCTATTTTTCCTTGTCGGTCGACTCCAATTTCGTCTTTAATTTTTTCATCCTCTCGCTCACACCCCCTTCCAGTTGGTGCTCACCTCCCCCGTACTGTACCTCAAACACCCCCAATACCACTCTAGCACGCATTTTCAGCTACCTATCCCCGCTTCCACGGTGCACACCTCCATTCCATACCTACTTTTCTGCTCTACCGTACAGATTTCGTATAACCAGTCCTCATACTACCTCAGAATAGGGAAAAACACCCCCTATCTCCTCGACCATGCTCTCCCCCAACACCTTTGCAACGTATTGTTCTTCAATACCCTCTCTCCTCTACCCTCAGCCCCTCTCCTTCGCCCTCTACACAAACTTCCCCTGCAGCTTACTCTTCCAAAACCTCTCACTCCCCATCCCGTACCCGACCTGCTCCACCCCTCCCTCCCTCAGCTGCCCCATGCCCCCACGCCATCCGCATCTTCGATACCGTATACACCACCACCACCGGCCCACGCTCCCGCACTGCGGGGTGGCACCCCCGCCGTCTCCCCAGAAACCTCCCCGCTCTGAAACACATATCAACCCCCCACTTCGCACCCTTCCTCCCACTCCCCTCCCTCCCCAAATACAATAACCCCTTCTTCTCCATCACATCCCCACTCACCACAGCCAGAACAGACGCCACCCCCTCCCCCTCTTTCTCCTCACTTTCCTAAAACCCCCTCCTCTCGGCGACTTCAACCGCACCCTCCTACGGTCCCACCTAAACACCTCCTCCGCCCTCACTACCCCAACACCCCGCAGCGTCTCCCCAATCCCCATAATATGCTTGTCGGCACTCCTCTCCGAATCACACTCCATTCTAAACCCGCACTCCGTACATTTCCACCTCCCCCTGTACCATCCCAAGATTGCATCCCTCCACAGAACACATCCTCATACCACAGAAGAATTTTCTTCCTCTCATACCTCATCCTTAAAACCTCCATCTGCTCCATGTAAATTTCGATGTAAATATTTTCTCCACTATGCAATCTCAAACATGTATGAACGTATGCCTTTCCGCTTTGTCACCCTGAATATTGGTACTCATGTATTCATAAAATAGGGCCACCCACATCCCTATCCCGTTCTGCAAGCTTTACAAACCACTAGACGCATACTCCACAACTATACAACAAACACTACTCGCTATTTCAGACGACGCGGTACACAAGTAGCGTAGTCTCAACCTTCCGTGCAGCCTTCCCTGATGCGTACAAGTGCGAAACATGTCTAGACTACTACTACTACTACGATATAGTATATCAGAAGTGACTGCGGGAATTTTCGGCACAGGAGATGGTGGGCCACCAAATTGATTTTTCGGAAATTTTAGAATTTCTGGGCTGGCCAGCAGTGCAATCGAGCTGGACATCCACCGGACGTCCATTTCAGGTTGGTCGTGAGAGAGTGGGGCGGGACCATGATGGAACAAGGACCAAGACCTGTCCCTGGCGTATTGAGCCTGAAATCGACCCGTCGTTAGGCGCCATTTAGCCTTACAGTTAGTGCTTACAGAAGCCAGTGACAACCCCACTCGGGGCGGTGGCCGGTGCCAGGGGCCGTTGTGGCCAAATTAGACACCATGATTTGAATTAAAATTTGGGCTATTCTCAAAAACATGCACATGTGAACATGTTTTTGAGATGGGGGTGTGCCGTACGGCACAATCGACCCACTGAAATCAAGGTTTTTTACAATATTTTTGCTGCCCGAAATTCTACAATTTCTGGGCTGGCCAGTAATGCATTAGCTATCTGCTCTAAACCGATTCTAACAAGCAGAAAGAATCCTCTCCTTCATGACGATGCTCTCGAATTTAGTGCAATGCAACGGACTCCCTCCAAGAGAACGACAAAGCATCGTCTTTTCCAAGGCATTTCCGTACGAAAAATAATCGAAAAACATATTTGACTCTAACCTAACAGCTATCGCGAGCACCGTACTCAGCTATATTTCCTCTGTAATTTCCTTCCTCCAACCAATCAATAGCCGCTTGGTCACAGGCTTAAAAGCCTTCCACTATCTGTCCTATCCATCGAAGACCCTCGGAGGGTTCGATCCAGGCCTTGATCACCCATGATGGGTGTGCAACCCGAGAAAATGAAAATGGAACATATTGCGACAGGGACGAGATATCATTCAATGAAAGAGAAGTTCTCTTTCGTTTACTTTTTTCTAACAAGATTCTAAACGTCTACAAACCCTATGTCGTCCGTCCGTTTTCATCCCGAAGAGATTTGGATGTGAGGTAAGACGCAGTGGTGATGTTGTGTTGATTCTCACAGACGGAGGTGGAGGAGGTGGCTACGGAGGAAGCCTGGAGAACTTCTCCGGTACTGACATCTCACATGTTGAACATGTGAGATGTCAGTACCCACGGATGAGAAGAAAAACATGTTGAGGTCCGGTTCGGATATTGTTGCCATTAACGGAGGCGGAGGAGGCGGCTACGGTGCAAGCCTGGAGAACATGTGACTCACATCTCGGAGATGTCAGTACCCATGGATGAGAAGAAAAGCATGTTGAGGTGCGGTTCGGATATTCGATCCATTAACGGAGGTGGTGGAGGAGGCTATGGTGGAAGCCTGGAGAAGAATAGAGCAGTCCTATACCCATGGATCACAAGAAGACGTTGTTGGGCTCCTTTTCGAAGCCCATTCGTCTCTTGAATAAATTTAGCACCCAAATCATATACGATTGCCGAGTTGACACCCCGTATGTCTCGTTGGTAGAAATAGCAGTGTAGTATACGTGGCAATTCCGAAATTGCAAATATTTACGTTTTTCCGCGGAATTCGAATCTCGGCGGACACGACCGGCGACAGCAATGCACGAACATTGCTGGCGCATGCGCGCGCGCAACCGGCACACGTGTGCAACGAACGTACTGGCAACGGCCAACGGACCAACGGGTCCCTACGTGTGACCCACAAGGTCCTTTCCCATTCGGGGACGTTACGAACAGTGTTTACACTGTAAAGCGATGCCATCGTGGCCATATAGGTATTGGCATCGTGCCGGGAGGGAAAGGGGACAAGACAACGATCGAGCAACGGCTCTAGTCTACGACTGACTTCTACGTTTACGTTTACGTTTTGCCTAACGAGGCTTCGTCTCCGTCGAGCTGCGTACTCCCTACCCATCGCCGCACGTAAGGCTGATTGCGTGTAGTGCCTCCGGGCTTGGTCGAGAGCGCCTCCGGTGACGTACCACCTCGTGTGCTAACGTAATCCTCGCGTGGATTGTTGCGTCGTGACGCTCGTGTCTACTCGCTAACCACTCTACCTTCTACCGTTCTAACAATACAGTCAAACACCAGCGGGTGGACTGCTCGTTTCGTTTCGTAAGGACAGCGTGTCCACTGGCTCGTACCAGCTACTACGTCTAACGAACTATCGTTCCACACTGGTCTCTCGACCTAGAAGTTGCTACGAGCATAACGACAACCAACGAGGTTGAGCTCTTTTACGTTAACGAAAAGCTACGTGCTACGCTACAGACGACGGTCTATGAATTACGCTGTGTCGAATTCCAGCGCGTCGCCCAGGCAACCGTTGCCAACGTCAGCGGACGCCGAAGCCGACGTGGCCTTGTCAGCAGAAGCGATCTTCGCGACTGATCGATCTATCCCGCCGGATATCGAGGCGATCGGCCAGCTACCACGTACGGTAAGCCCGTTTGAGTCCGTGAGTATGGACCCCGCAACGCGCGGTCAGCTCAACGAAGGGAACGTGACTCCCACGGCACTACGTGTAGTGTACGAAGACCTTCGAGGTCACATCGAAAGGGCGAGCGACGCGGCCGTCGACGAAGCCGTAAGGCAGAGACTCGGAGTCTCGGAGCGCGAAGCTCGTGCGTTACGTGAACGCTCAGCGACCCTCGAACGGGAAAACGAAGATTTACGAAACCGCCTCTCCGCCGTGGAGGGAAGACTCGACTCGTTTGTCGTAGTATTCAACGAAATCGTCGCCGGACGTTCCGCTCCGCCGAGCGGAAGCGATCCGAATTACGAAGGCTCGCGCGCCTATAACTCGCAATCCTCCCCGGCCGTTCCGGGAGGATACCCACCAACACCCGGTCCGACGACCCCGACAACGTACGGAAGGGGGGCGACAGTGCAACGAGCCATCGCCAACCCCAACGAGACGCCACGAAGGCAATTACGTTTTAACGATACGCCAGACCACGCGCGGTCGGCGGACGCAGCACGAGCTGCGCAATTCGATACGAGAGCTCCCCCGCCACGTGAGACGTACATTCCGTGGCTGGGTACGTTCGGCACGACGGACACGCGAGTCCACGAAAACGAACGTGCCGACGCGGTACGCTTACCAGGGAACGCCCTCGGACCCGTTTGCCACGCGTTGGCAGAGCACACGACAATGCTCGACGCATTTGCGAACGTGGTGTCGTACCGCATGTACCGACTTAACGATGTACGTGAACATCTCTACGTGAACGAGAGTCAAAGCGTACATAAGCTCAAACGTGAGCTGGAGGGACTTTTCCCTACGTTAAAGCCGTTCTCCGGCCGGAATCCGATTACGTTACTCGGATTCCTCGCCCAAATACGTGATGGGTTCAGCACACTCGGAGTGTGCGAGGGAGTGGCAGTACGTGCGCTGCACTTCTTCCTCGAAGGGGACGCCCGACGGTTCTACGATTCCCAGTGTACGACTGGCGTGATCACGACTGATCCGACGAAGAGGTTCTCGTGGCCTCACGTAATCAACGCGTTGATCAAACGATACCTGCAAGACGACGTGCTGCAGGAGGCCTACGAAAAGGTCACGATGATCACGCAGAGTCCTAACGAGGACGAGAATCAGTACGCTGATAGACTCGACACCGCCACGCGGGCGTGTAACTACGTGTTTACGGATCGACTCCTCGTTCACCACTACGTACGTGGTTTGCTGCCCTCGACGCGGGCAGCCGTGACGGAACGACTCCGGTCACTCCCCGAACGAGAGAGGAACGACCTCACCGTTGTGAGACGATTGGCGACGGCCGAAGGAACGACCTTCCGTGCACGTACGGCAGCTGTCGCGTCAGCCGCGAAACCGAAAGTGCGGTTTCCGGTGAAGCCTACGTTGGCTATTTCCGACCACGAGTCGAGGAAGTTCGCGGACTACGATGAGTCCGCGTACTTACGTAATGAACGGGCTAGCGAGCCCAGTTACCACGATGGTAACCCGAACATCCCCGCGAGGGACGACGACGACGTGTCGCTCGCTGCGGTTCACGTTGCCGAGAATTTGGAGGCGATCCTCTTCACGAACGGGCCGCCGCCCAACGATACGAAAACGGCAAACGAAAAGCCGGACGAGCTCGAAGCTCGATTGAACCGTCCATGCGAGGACGTGCCGAAGCTCACGAGCGAGCAGACGCAATTGGCGCACTCCGTAATCCCGAATGATTACTGGACGCTGTCGTGTTGGTCATGCCGCGAAGATGGCCACTCGACGTTTACGTGTCCGCGTCTGACGCCAGATCAACGGATCTTTTTCGCGTACAAGTACTACCTCTTCCACGTGAAGAGCAACCCACGTCAGGCTGAGTACTTCCGCCAACGAATGGCCAAGCGTCACCAGGAACGACCTGATGAGCGAGGGAACGTGACCCCGCGGAGGTACGGCACGCCGCCTACGATACTCCGAAACCCCAATCGTGACGGGGGAAGGCCCTTCGACAGGCGCCGCGGCGACTTTCGTAATGACCGACGTGACCCCCGCCCGTGGGCGAACGAACGAAATGGCCAGCGTAATGGCCGCAGCGGAGTCTACGTGACGACCTCCGCTGACGAAACACCACTCGAGGTGGAAACGAGTCACGATGACGAACGAGCTTCGTGGGCTCACGACGACGACGTGTCGAACGGCCCCGCGCCGGGAAACGACCAGGCGATGTAGGTCACGAGCCACCCACATCGCCTGAACCCTTACGTAAAAGGGGGACGACCGACGTCGATGATTGGTCCTCCGCAGGCTCACCGATGAACGAGAGTTACGTAAAGCTCACGGCCGCGAAGGCCAACTCGAGTCACACGACACCCGACGTGGGGGAAGAAACGAAGTCCGACGGGACGAACGAACCTCACACGAAGAGGAAGCCTCGCAGACGAGCGAGACGCGCTACCCGGAAGCACGACGCTTCCGAGCGCGAGAAAGCCAAACACGCGGCTTATACGAAGCGTGTCGACGCAAAAGAAGCCATACGGGCTCACACGATGAAGCGACGAACCGCTAGCGAAGACGTAGACCGCGCGCCGGTCAGGACCGAACCGTTGGTCCTCGACGGGCATACGTGCCTACTTGCGTCGAAGCATTATATCGTGTCCGGAACGATCGGACTAGACCTCAACGTGATGAGGGCGATTACCATCGCGATGGATACGTGCAGCGGCTACAACTTGATACGAACAAGTTTACTACCCTACGACTGGGTCGACCGCTGTCTACGTGACGAAGAGCTACCGAAGCTCGGAGACGCCAACGGGCGACGTTTGCCTATCGAAGGCGCCATCCTGCTTCGTGTCAGGTTGGGGAACTCGCTGTTCCGCGTAAAATTCTTCGTAGCCAACACGCTGGCTGTTCCCGTTATAATGGGTACGTCGTTCATGTCGAAGCATGTCGATGCTATACGCTGTCGAGCGCAGACAATCGACCTCCATCGGGGGATACGATACCCATTATCGCGGAGGGCGATACGACGACTCCGTACGAGGAGGGGGAAGAGACGAATCCAAACGTGGAACACCCGAACGCCGCGAGCGTAACGCGGCCTCGAATAGGCCGAGCCGAACGTTCTCGGTTCGCCTGACGAAGTACACGCGTGTACCGGCGATGTCGCAACGGACCGTCAACGTGACGACGGATGCGACCGGACTCGTGTTCCTCGAACCGAAAGCGTCGGTGCAATTCCGGCATGGGCTGCGCATAGCCAACGGAGTGGTCGACGTAGGACCGAGAGAGACGTTCTCTATTATCGTGTCGAACTTCACGAAGAAGGACCGCGAATTGCCGAAAGGCGCGACGATTGCGTACGCGGTACGCTCCCCGTTGGGAATCGTCCCACTCAAGCGTGAGGGCGGCGAAGCCCTCGCGAAGGTTTTGAACCTACCGCTAGTCGACGCGACGACGCGGACAACTACGAACGGGTTGGGCGACGAAACGCCAGACCCGTTGGTCAACGAAAAGGGGAACGACCCCGCCACGGATTGGCAGTCGACAATCGATTTGTCGCACCTCGACGACGAGGATTTACGAAAGCGCATCAACGAGATGCTAGCTACACATTCGTCAATGTGGACGAGCGGACGCCTCGGCGAAATCAATGCTACGGAGCATCGAATCGAACTCGAACCGGGCACGCGGCCCATACGTTCAATGCCCTATCGTCAGGGTCCGGCTCTACGTACGATAGCCGAGGAGCAGATCACGAAGATGCTCAACGAAGGGGTTATCGAACCCGCGTCCAGCGAATGGGCGTCACCAATCGTGTTGGTGCCGAAGAAGGACGGATCCTTACGTTTCTGTGTCGACTACAGGCGTTTGAACGCGAAAACGATCGCTGATTCGTACCCGCTTCCTCGTATGGAAGACTGCCTCGATTCGTTGGGCGACGCCGCCATCTTCACGACACTCGATTGTAACGCCGGTTACTGGCAAGTGCCCGTCTCCGCCGAGGACCGTGATAAGACAACGTTTACGTCTTTCATGGGAACGTATCGCTACGTGCGAATGCCATTCGGGCTACGAAATGCCCCCGCTACGTTTCAGCGGACGTTGGACATCATCCTCTCCGGAGTACGTTGGCAATCGTGCCTGGTCTACTTAGACGACGTAATCGTCTTTTCGAAAGACCTCGAGTCTCACCTGGGTCACGTTGACCAGGTGCTTTCCCTGCTACGCGCAGCGGGAGTAACGTTAAAGCTCACGAAGTGCTCGTTCTTTCAACCACGAGTTGACTACCTGGGGCACGTGATTACCCCAGGGAAGCTGCACGTCGCAGCACGGAACAAGGAAGCCTTTCGTACGGCTACGTTCCCACGCGACAAGACGCAATGTCGATCGTTTTTGGGCGCGGCCAACGTTTACCGCCGTTTCGTAAAGGCGTATGCCGAGATCGCTCGGCCACTCAACACGATGTTGAAGAAGGACGCTTCCCCCGATTGGACGAATCCAACGGACGCGCAAACGAATGCGTTCGAAACGTTGAAGACAATACTGGTGTCGCCACCAGTATTGCACCTTCCGAAGGCGGGACGTCCGTTCATGATCGATACCGACGCGTCGGCGTATCAGCTGGGAGCTACGTTGCTCCAGCAGCAGAACGAAGATAAGCCCAACGAATGGGTGCCGATTGGGTACTGGTCGAAGACCCTCAACGAAACCGAACGCGGTTACTCGGCAACGGAGCGCGAGTGTTACTCCGTCGTCTGGGCGATAACGTCGCTCCGACCCTACGTAGAGGGTCAGCGATTTACCGTACGTACGGATCACGAAGCCTTACGTTGGCTGATGACGTTAACGGACGCGTCCGGACGACTACTACGATGGAGGCTACGCGTTGCCGAATTCGATTTCGAAGTTACGTACAGGCCTGGGCGCGTGCACCAGGTACCTGACGCTTTATCACGTGTGATATCTACGTATGACGACGGTCGACCCGTCGACGATGACGTACCATCGTACGGGGACGCGGTCCTCGTGACGACTCGCAGTCGGCGACAACCCACACGAAATGGGCAAGGACGAACGACGTCCGTACGTAAAAAGGCAACGAATGCCAGGGGTCACGACGACCCGTCGAACGAGACTCGTGATGAACGAACATCAGCCACGACGGCTGGCCACGATGGCTTCGAGTTCAACCGCGACGCGTCGCTCGATGACGTTCTCGACGAGGAACCGGATTTCCTCGACGAACAGCGCGCTGCCGAAGACGATTCGGCACGCGTGCCACCAGCTGACGTTCAGCTTCCCATTACGAGGGACGAGCTTATCGAAGCTCAACGCGAGGACGCGTTCTGTCAAACGATACTGACACGACAGTCCGAGACGCAGGACGCTGCATTCTTCGAAGGCCACGATGGCCTACTCCGACGCCGGAACCCTCACGATGAGGAACGTACACAAATCGTTGTGCCGGCTTCGTTACGGCCGCGGCTGCTGGAGTTAACGCACCACCACGTCCTCGCTGGACATCCCGGGCAAACGCGTATGTACTATACCCTACGGAGGACGTACTACTGGCCCGCGATGGCCGCCGACATCCACGCAACGGTACGAAACTGCGTTGGATGTGCGAAGAACCGCGTGAAGCTTCGCAAACGGACGAACCCGTTACGTTTATTTCCGGCTACGGAGCCGCTGCGAGACCTATGTATCGACATACTAGGTCCGCTTACGAAGACCACGCGTGGTAACCGATTTATCCTCGTGATAACGGACCGCTTCACGAAGCTGACTAGAGTCGTACCTCTACGTAATATCGATTCCGCCAACGTGGCGAGCGCGTTCGTCAACGCGTGGGTCTTCTCGTATGGACCCCCACGGACGCTCATAAGCGACAACGGAAAGCAGTTCGCTGCTAAGTTCTTCCAGCGCGTTTGCAACGAGATTGGCGTAACGAACGTCTTTACGTCGACGTACCACCCCCAAACGAACGGGCAGGTGGAGCGCTACAACAGGACGATCCTGGCGATGCTGCGCAATTACGTGAACGAAAACCAGAACGACTGGGATCGATACGCATCGGCGTTAACGTTTGCGTACAACACGCATGTGCATTCGAGCACGGGCACGACGCCCTTCGATTTGATTCTCACGAATCCACCGCCACCGTTGGCGCTACACACGTCGGTAACGAACCGCGAACTACCCGACGGGGGAGGGCGAGCCACTTACGTTCGTGAGCTCGCCACAACGATGGATAACGCGTATCGAACGCTGAAGGCCGCGCAGGCACGTTATAAACGAAATTTCGACAAACGAGTCCGTGTCTCGAATCGAAACATCCGCGCGGGAGAATACGTATTCATCGACCCGACGGACGGGACCACGAAGGGCACGAAGCTCGGCAACCACGCGTTGGGACCGTTCCGCGTACTACGTAACGACGTACGAACGTTCGTCATCCAACGAGGAGACGTAGTTGAACGTGTCAACTCGGACCGCGTTGCGTACGCGCCAACGCCGGCGAACGCGCCCCCGCCGGAGCCATACGATGCCACCGAGGCAGACCTCGACAAGAACCGCGACGGTCCGGCGTATGTAGTAGACGACCTACTCAACCACCGCGTGAACGAGGACGGAACGTTAGACTTCCTCGTGAAGTGGGTCGGGTATCGTAACCCTACGTGGGAGCCCCGCCGGAACGTATCTGAAGAGAGCGTCTCTCGATACTTCGCACGCGTGCGACGAGCAACAACGTGAAAGGCCACGACGGCCCCCGAAAACGCACACGAGCGTCGGGTTAAGCGCACGCGTGCGCGACGTTGCACGATGCAACAAACGAAGGCGACGAGCCGCACGAACGAGAAGCGAAGGCACAACGAGTGGCCGGGACGTCCACCCTTGCGTTGGGGGGGGCGCGATGCGTGCTAGAGCCGTCGCTCTTTTCGTTTTCGACACCATACGTTGGTGGAGGCACGAGCGCCAACGAAAGATTGGACGACGAGTCCACGCGCGGACGATTCACACGATGTGAAGAGCCACGACTGGCTCGACAGTGTTGACCGCCCCACGGGCAAAGGTGACGACACCACGGGCCACGGACGGACAACACGTCAGATTTTTCGCGCGAAAAATTATACTTGGGCCAGCGGGCCATGGACGCACGGTACGAAACATCGGGCCGATTACAGTGCGCTAATCCGGCCAAATCTCGGGACACGCGTGCCCCGAAAATTTCGTAATTTTGGCACGTCACGTGAGCCATCGCACGTCCCCGTGGACAGCCGCTGACAACGAGTCGCATCGACCAACGAGGTCAACGCCAAACAGCTCGCGAGCTAACGGCAACGTGACGCCGGAAGGCGGAGAAACGACGTAGGACGGACGCGTCCCCAACGAAGATGGCAACGGCCTCATTACGAAACTTCCCGCACGAAGCGGAACGAAGCTATACGTTAGCCGACGAATTAGACCAACGGGTCTCAGCGCACGAAGCGCGCGAGTGAAGCGTGCGAACGACGAGCCAACGAGGCCGCGACGACGGACGGCGAACCGAATCGCCATCGTGAGGCACGACGCCGAACACGGTAGCCACGTACGGCAACCACGGAACGACACAACGGTGTCCTGCCACGCGGGCATAGCGAATGACGCGCGAAAGCGAAAAGCCCGCCGGCTAGTCGAGACGCACGAGCAAACCCGAAAGGGGTTGACCACGTACGGTCACGAAGGCTAAGACGCGCACGTCCGCATCGCAAAACGAGAAGCTAACGAGCTTAGACCCCGTTCGAATTCGAAGGCGCGCGCGGCACCGGCCACGTCGGCCAGGATACGAGCGCGTACGCGGACGTCGCTAACGATAACGACGCACGCCAACGGGCCGAACGTACGAAACGAAATACGAATACGCAACGGCGTACAAGCTGGTAGCCAACGTAAACGGCACAGCTGAAGGCAACGTCTGCCGACGAACCTGGCTCACGTAACAGCCTCAAACGCCCGCGGGCGTGCGAAACGACTTCGTCAATCGCGTCCCCGTCGGGTTCGCAAGTCGAATAAACTAAATTACGCAACGGCGTAGAGGGCGAGCATTACGTATGCCCAAGTGCACGTCGCACCACATAACGGATGAGCTAACGAAACGCTCCTCGGACGCCGCGGCGAACGACGCCACCACGCGAAGCGGACTAGCGCAACGGTTGCGCCACCGGCTAACGTGAAGCCGCGGGAACGTAAAGCGCGACGGCGCTAACGGTGTTAACGGCTATACGAAAAGCCAAGCCCGCCGGCAAAGACGTTGTGAACGGAACTGCGACGCACCACGACGCACCGCCGCGTACACGCAACGGCGTGAAACGTCAAGCCAACTCACGCGCGAGTCGGCCTGACGTTTGGCGAATTTTCCGTCCAGCTCATCGGAGCAAATTAAAATTGGCACCGACGTGCTACGTGCCAAAGAGCTCGAATGCTCAACGGAATTCGACACCCGACGGGGTTATCCGCACGAGGAACGACGGCGGAAACGAATTCCGAGATAGTTACAAAATGATAACGCCACTGGCCAACGTGAAGCCGCGGGAACGTGAAGCGCGACGGCGCTAATGACGTCAATGGCTATACGAAAAGCCAAGCCCGCCGGCCACCACGTCGTCAGCGAAACCGCAACGTACTGCGACGAATTGCTGCGTACACGCCACGGCGTAGAACGTCAAACCGACTCACGTGCGAGTCGGTCTGACGTTCGATGAAATTTTCACCTAGCTCATCGGAGCAAATTAAAATTAGCACCGACGTGCTACGCGCTAAAGAGCTCGAATGCTCAACGGAATTCGACACCCGACGGGGTTATTCGAACGAGAAGCGACGGCGGAAACGATTTCCGAGTTAGTTACTAAATGATACGCACGCCAACGGGCTAAACGATCGAGGTTAACGTACCACTCGCAGTGAAAAGCCGCCGCTACGCGCCGCCGCTTTGCCGAATAGTTACGATTTGTACGAACCTGCCAACGGGCACACGCCGCTGCGAACGCGAAGACGGGCTACGTAAGCCTTACGACACCCGACGGGGTAGACGCCACAACAAAAAAAATTGTGGGGAGGGGCTTAACGCTAACCCCTCCCCCGCTGCAGACGACCTGCCAACACGTATTACGAAGCTCAACGGAGCCATGCGATTACGCAAAGAAACAAACGAAGGTTTACGAAGCAGCTCGATGCTAAAAGCCTACGAGGCCTACGACTAACCACGGAACGATGCCAACGGGCGGGCCGCGATGATTACGAAAGAGCCGGAGCGCACGCGCGCGCTCCGGCGCCGTGGCGATTCGATCAGCCAACCGGGCCGCGTACGTTTAAACGAGATTTTTCGGGACAACTGCCACGTCCGCAGTTGTACCCGAAAAGGCGCCACGGCCCCGTGTCTCAGGCGCGTCCTGAAGGGCCTCGCGTGGCCGGGACGTCCACGTGTGGGGGTGGGGCTGTGTAGTATACGTGGCAATTCCGAAATTGCAAATATTTACGTTTTTCCGCGGAATTCGAATCTCGGCGGACACGACCGGCGACAGCAATGCACGAACATTGCTGGCGCATGCGCGCGCGCAACCGGCACACGTGTGCAACGAACGTACTGGCAACGGCCAACGGACCAACGGGTCCCTACGTGTGACCCACAAGGTCCTTTCCCATTCGGGGACGTTACGAACAGTGTTTACACTGTAAAGCGATGCCATCGTGGCCATATAGGTATTGGCATCGTGCCGGGAGGGAAAGGGGACAAGACAACGATCGAGCAACGGCTCTAGTCTACGACTGACTTCTACGTTTACGTTTACGTTTGCCTAACGAGGCTTCGTCTCCGTCGAGCTGCGTACTCCCTACCCATCGCCGCACGTAAGGCTGATTGCGTGTAGTGCCTCCGGGCTTGGTCGAGAGCGCCTCCGGTGACGTACCACCTCGTGTGCTAACGTAATCCTCGCGTGGATTGTTGCGTCGTGACGCTCGTGTCTACTCGCTAACCACTCTACCTTCTACCGTTCTAACAATACAGTCAAACACCAGCGGGTGGACTGCTCGTTTCGTTTCGTAAGGACAGCGTGTCCACTGGCTCGTACCAGCTACTACGTCTAACGAACTATCGTTCCACAAGCAGGGGTTCCACCACTCAGCTGGCGGGAAGTAGTTACTGATTATATGAGATATGGCTTAGCTCCCGCCAAAACCGATAGCTCTGGGCTCAGGTTCTCCAAATGTGGTTATACGAATGTGTTCCGACAATGCTAGAAGACGAATATCTGCATCCTGATTTGAATTAAAATTTGGGCTATTCTCAAAAACATGCACATGTGAACATGTTTTTGAGATGGGGGTGTGCCGTACGGCACAATCGACCGCCCAAATCGATGTTTTTTGCAATATTTTTTTGCCCGAAATTGTAGAATTTCTGGTCTGACCAGCAATGCATCTGAGCTGGACATCCCCATGTCCAGTGGCCGTCCGGATGTCGCTCACCTGGTAAGCGTGATGCACCTGTGACAACTTATGTGACTGCAGTCACAGCCGCCATGGCGGCCGTGCAGTACAACACTCAAAGACAGGGAATCACAATCTTTTTAAACTTTTTCTCTACCACGTATCCGTCACAACTTATTACCTACACCGGTTACGGGTTTCAAGACCTTTCCATTGCTGTGTACCCGTATACTCTGTTCCGTTCGATATCAACCAGTGTTCCTCACGAAAGAGTGCAAACGTCACGAGATACGTCGTCAAATTTGACTGTCTCGCCGAGCGGTCGCCATCCTGTACCGAATTTCCACTCATTCCATTATGACGAATAAGCGCAGGCGCAACAGCAATCCGATCGTTGACGACGCAACCGTGCCAATTCTGCGCGAACCCGCTAGCCCTTGGGAGGATTCTAGTGACATGGGTACACGTCGAAACGTAGGTCGCGCCGCCCGCGAAACTACTCTCGCTGGCAAAGACTTCCTCCGCCTCTTGCTGGATTTATTCGCCCACTCAAGTTTCGCAGACTTGACGGACAAGCCGGGAGGTTTCACATACGCGGACCTTGGCGCTTGGGTTGCGCAGGGCACGGAAGAACAATTTCTGGCGCTGCAAGGTCGACTCAGCATGGCCTTCAGCGGTCGTTGGAAGAATGCTGGAGTCGAGGCGGATGTTGCCGAAATCGTCATGGCAGAGATGAACGTTGAGCGAGCCAAGCAGATTGTTCGTCTGGCATTACCCATTGCCGAGTTTTCAAGACAGGATGAGCTTATCGGGCAATGGGTTGAGCACTGCATCCTTTCTGGGATCGTGCCGCAGACCTTCCTTATTGGATGTAACATGCTTCCTTCGCCACTACAGGCGCCGCAGCGCGGGGAACCAAGCGCCTTCGTTCTTGCTCCACCGGAAACGTTCGAGGTATTGATGTATTTCCAAGCGTTGTCTATCATCCGAAATCACAACAAGAACCTGCCGCGTCGCCGAATAGGCGACGCGGCCGAAGAGGGGAACGAAGCCGCACGCGTCCCAGACCATCGGAAAAGCACTAATCGAGCTTGTTACGTGGTTCAAGTTTTATACCATGCTTGGACCGATGTGGCCTTCGCCGCAAAGTTTTCCAGCTTCGAAGAGTTGATGGCGCCGTACATCATTTTCGACAGCAGTGAGCATTGGTTTGACGTGCTCGATGAAGGTCTATTCGCACCGATGGAGCAGAAGCTAGATCTCTACCACGACAAAGCTCCCCTATCTCATCCTGATGGATATGGTGGAAAAGTAGAGACAAGAACCAGTGCGCAGCACAGTGCATTTAGGGACCTTGTGAGGAAGTTCTTCGACCGGTTGCAGTTTCTTATCGTCAACCCGGACCTGTACACCTGGCCGGAGTCCGACCGCTGGGGGGCGCTGGAAATATACTTGTCAAGCGGAAATCCGGACAAGCTGCCAGCGTACTTTGACACCCTCGCCGAAGACGTTATGGCTGTCCTCCGCCCGGCACCACAAGCCGCGGACGCAGAAAAGGTCCCCAAGCCGGTTGATGACACTCCCACTCGTCGCAACACAGGAGGGAGAGGTTTGGTTCCGTCGACAAGACACACAACCAAGCTTGAACTTGGGCCTGGGAGGACCAGTCTTACTGCCCAAGGGCCGTCTCCCCCGTCACCGTCACCCCATGCGACAGAAGAGCAGGAAAGTGAAGGGCAGGCTCTCGCAAAGGACTTTCTTTCGAAAATGAGTCAGTATTGCCGGGTGTACGACGTCCCTTTCGAAGATTTGGTCAGTGCCGACGAGAGCCGAGAACACGTGCCCATCACGGGCAACGTTCAGCTCATTCTGACTGATCCGCCCTACAATGTTCGTCGTAAGAGGAACGATTCCAACTCTTCGTACGACAGGCTAACTGCAGAAGATATGCAGGCTAGCATCGAAGTGTTTGACGAGCTGTTGCGCCCCGGTGGCCACGGCATCGTGTTCTGCTCCGTTTTGCAGTTCTACGAATGGTTCCATTACTTGGAAACGTACAAAGGACCGCAGTCAGAAGGCCCAACCGATGCTGCTGCCAGTGATGACGGGTCGGATGAAGAAGAGGTTACGTCCATGAATTCGGACTCCGAAGCATCGCAGCACAGTGGCGAAGAAAGTGCGGATGAGGAGGAGGAGGAGGACGAGGAGGAGGAGGACGTCGTTCGGAATTCAGTTTTCTTCGTTGACGAGGTACCTCTGTTGTTTGTCCGACTACCTGGGCACCTCTATCAAATGCCGGGGCGGAAGAGGTACCAACGCATGAACATGGCAGAGGTCGCTATCCACTTCTGGAAGCGAGGTGTTCCGTTCAAGACTGGAAGCGAGATGGTGGCCTATAGGAACCACGGATACATGGACGGCACGTACCCGGCGTGGTGCAACGTCACCATCAATATGCCCGCCATCGATTCGAATGAGATGGTGTGGCGAACAAGGAGCACAACCGGTGCTACGGTCAGAGTTCGTGCAGAGCAGAAGAGCGTCGCTCTCATGATGGAGTTGATCAGCCAGCATTCACAGCCTGGTGATATTGTTGTCGATCCATTCTCTGGCACTTTCGCAACGGGAAAAGCAGCTATGAGCTTGCCTGAGCACCGTGTTTTCGTCGGCAGTGACATGGACAAATTGTGTGTGGCACGATCGCTTCCAAAGCTGTGTGCAGTCATGTCACGTGTAATTCTTTCAAACAACACTGACATGAGGGTCACGACAGAAGCGAAACAGAGTGCTGAGAAGTTCTTGGCGTCCCCCTCTGTCACGATGCGTACACAGAGGGAACGGAGGATCATCGAACCCCCACCTGGCCTTCCCCTGTACCAGAGGTTCCCGAAATATATTCGGCAGTACCTCTGGCAGCTGTGCCCAGAGTCGATTGCGTCGCACGAGCACATGGAAAAACCGGTACATTATTGGCCACCTTCCCTGCGCCGCTGGTTGCAAACTGAAAACCCTCGCGTGATGCGGGCACACGATTGTGTTGCGAAAAAATTGAGCGTTCGACCATCGCTGATTAAGCATCCAAATGCAGGAAGAGGGCTCTTCGCTGAACAGACATTTAATGTTGGCGACGAAGTATGTGCATACTACGGAACTGTTGTGTACTCTGATATGAGCAAGGAGTCGATGAGGTTCGCGTACGGAGAGGGTCACATGGCGATAACGAAGGAAACATTCTTGATGTATGCCATCAAGCTGTATGCAACAGCAGAGGACGACGAAAACATCGAGCATCCAATTTGGATTGTTCCGGCTCCGTTCTGTTCGGCGCAGTTCATCAACGACCCGCGGTATTTGCGAGGTGAGGACACTCCGGCGGAAGACACCAGGCGGATGGCCAACGTCGAGTTTGTCGAGAACTACAGCAGCGGTTCGACGGGGAAGAAGCTCAAGGCGAAGGACCTAGAAAATCCGAAGATCATTGTAGTACGTGCAATCCGCGATATCTGTCCGGGGCAGGAGCTCTACGTTCATTATGGGACAGCGTTTAGAGCATGGAATTAGGGTCACGAAAGATGTTTTCATTTCGACTACAAATAAAGCTACGTTCCAGAGTTGAAGTATATCATATAATGCAGCATGTCCAGCCACCATTAGTCCAGGGTGAAACCTATTGAGCAGTACTCGCCTGTCAAAAACCAATCGTTCACACTCTAGGTGCACTTCGTCCGAGCAGTGAACCTGACTGCTTGGATGCTGTTATGCGTGCAGATGCAAAATACAAGACCAAGTTGAAATGGACGCCCGGTGGATGTCCAGCTCAGATGCATTGCTGTCCAGCCCAGAAATTCTACAATTCAGGGCAGAAAAAATATTGCAAAAAACATCGATTTCAGCGGGTCGATTGTGCCGTACGGCACACCCCCATCTCAAAAACATGTTCACATGTGCATGTTTTTGAGAATAGCCCAAATTTTAATTCAAATCAGGACGTCTTCCGGACATAGGGGTGCTCGGGGCCTAGCTCGACAGCTGTAATTGTACCTCATTAAATACTGTTGATGACTGCCTACCGTATACAATCTGGGCTGTTGGCGTATTCTCCGGTACTTGACCTGACCTGAACGTTCATCGCAGACCGTTGTGGTTACCGACACTATACAGCAATCTTTTTTGTATCTCGTGCAACTCAATCCTTCCATCGCTTCCGGGAAGGCTTCATTATGCCGCCGCGTATTGCGAAGAAAGCTCCAAAGCCTCCGGGCCTCCAGAAAAACCGGTCAGCAGCTGCTGTATCGAGTGCCCGACAATCCCGTGCGAAGAAGCGGTGTGGGCCTACCGGCAGCATTGAACCGCGGTCCGGTAGTCGCAAGACGGACCGGCGCAGAACTGGGGATCCGCAGCGAGAAAGTGAGGAAGGAGGAACGGTGCGGAGAGAGATGGGGCTTGACCGAGGCAAGCGTGCTCGCAGGGACAGTGAACATCATGATGATGACATGATAGTGGCTCAAAACATGTTGGAATTGCGGCAGAGTGCTATGGCAAAGGTAGTTCCTCCCGGGTTGGCAGATGCGGAGGTGCTGCAGACGGAGTCCCAGCCGGGGGTTCGCGAGACACTGGAGGCTGTGACCCCCACTGCGCCAACTATGCCGAGTACATCAGCCCCAGCAGGTAATGCAGTCAGGGACCCGAGGATAGCGGCAAGGGATGTTGTTTCTGAGCAACGTTCACAGGATGCCAACTATCATCGGCGGTCAGGTGGTACTGAGGGGAGAGAGCAGCCGGAGTGCGGGCCTCGTCACAACAGACTGTCATTGGTGCCAAATATGCGCGTAACGCCCCCGCGACGTCAGGCTATTGCCGATGGAGGACATCATAATCCCGATAGCGTGGGAGATGGGGGGACGGTGAGGGCAGAGAGGTTGCATCCGCCGGAATCCATCGATTTAATGGCGAGTCGCATCAATGCGCAGAAGAAGAAGATCGCGGAGCTGGAAAAAAAGTGTTTAGCCAGGACATAGCAAACAAGGCGCTCACCACGGAGATAGTTGCGTTGGAGGCTAAGGTGAAACTCTGCAGGCGGAAAATGCCAGCCTTACTGCAATTGCGAGAACAGGTAGAATCAGTGATCACGGTGGCGGTAAGTCGAAAATACAGAAAGCCATTCCTGTGAAATACCTTGGAGTTCTTAGGGCGGTTGAGGAAAACCTGACAAAGTGGTGCAAGAACGAGACTATGGAGCTGGACCCTATAGCGGAACAAACGCAGAGACGTTGGACTGGACGTACCATCGAGGTAGAGCCGGTAGAAGGGACACTTTGGAGCGAAAACGGTGTAGGATATATTGCTACCCCTCCGGGCTACATCATCAAGAATCTGCAGTGGTATACACCTTCGTACAGAGACGAGAGTGATCTGCTGAATGACTTGGTGCGACACGTACTGCGTCAAAGTCCGTGGTGTGATGTGTTTTCCGATGAGGAGCAGCGTGTGTGCTGTCAAGAGGCTGTGGCGGGGAGCAAGGAATTGAAGGTGAAGGTGACGCAGAAACTGTCCGACGTGATGAGTGCACGGAAGCGTAATGCGAGGGACAGATTATTCGGTTCGCTGGGGTACACGAAATTAATGTCTAGATGCACGATGCTGACGACGCGAGCTGAGATGGACGAGCGAGAGGATCAAAAGCGTGAAGCGTCTGAGAAGCTTTTGAAACGGGAAAGCAACGGTGATTTGGATATGGGGAGGTGGCGAACGGCACCGTTCTCAGAGCTGCGATACAGCAAAGGCATGGTTCCTGACAGCTTCGAAATGGAAGTGAATGGTGATGCATGGTTTAACAACCGAGTAGCTGTGAATGTGCTGGACATCTTCAGGGGTTATTCGATACGACTAGAACAAGTAATGGACATAGAGACGAGCATACTAATGCTGGCGCGCCTGGATCGTCTGTGTTTTCGGAAGTGGACGCGGACGTCCAGTCTCTCTAGTACGGGTCCTAGTCGGCCCCGAGATTTACTAGAACAAATGAACGTCCGCGTCCGAAAAAAAATAAAAATTTTTTGGATGCGGACGTCCACTTTCTCTAGTACGTTCGGCGGAATACTAGAACCCGACATCCACTTTCTCTAGTACGTTCGGCGGAATACTATGACCCGACATCCACTTTCTCTAGTACGTTCGGCGGAGTACTTGGACCCGACATCCAGTTTCTCTAGTACGTTTGGCGGGATCCTAGGACCCGACATCCAGTATACAATATATCAGCGAAAACCGGGAGGGAAGAAATTCCAGCGGATGGTAAATTAAGGGCCCATATCGGACCGTAGTTTATTCTCTCATTTACGAAACTGCTGGTATACAATACGTCTCTCTAGAATAGGAAATACATATCTGGTCAGAATTGGAAATAAATACCCGGTTAGAATAGGAAATACGTATCCAGCCAGAATACGGAATATGTATCCAGCTAGAATATGGAATACGTATCCAGCCAGAATACAGAATACCTGTCAGCATACCGTCGATCACCCATCTCCCTCACTATCCCGTTCTCCCTACCATCCGAACGCCATGCACCACCATCCGCACATACTTCAAGAACCCTCACGACCTAGATTACAAAAAATCCGCTCCTTCCCAATACCATCCCCGCTTTCCTCGACACCACTCCAGCCCATTAAATCATCAAGACATCGAACACGAACATGGTCAGCAAAATCTTACACGACTTGAAACCCACTCTTACTTCTATCGTATGCCCGAAAAGATACACATACCAGAAACACCTCACAGCTTCATTCCCCATCTTCCTAGATCCCTTCTTCACTCTCCCTGAGTCCTGCCGTTCCTGCTTCACCACTCCTGCATCACATACAAAACATCAACCCCAACAGTCAGATTCAAAAGCAACGCTTACCACGACAGATATCTTAGAAAATCCCTTGCTTACCTCTCATGCATCCTACACACAATACAAACCATGATCCAAAAACCTTGCAATGAATAATCAAAGTCAGCAGTCCATATCTTCGCAAAACACATCCTGGCGCTCAATGAAACTTACCTTCCGTCATCACCATTCCTGCATCACCTACACAAAATCGAAATCAACAACAACAGTCGGACTCAAAACCCACATGTCCCTCTCAGCATACTCTCAAAACTTCCGCACTTTCCTTCGCTGGGCACAATACACACCATGACTGGATAAGCTTCCAATGAATAAATATCGCATCAACTGCAATAGTCAGATTCGAAACAAACACTTCCCTCGATGCATACCCTCAGAACTCACTTACCCTCGTTTCATTCTACACACAATACAGACCAAAAGTCGAAAATCACACAACCAACAAATGAAGTCAACATTCCACATCTTCGCACAACCGGACTGGGCGCTCAATACAACTTACCTTCCGTCATCACCATTCCTGCATCACCTACAAAAAATCGAAATCAACAACAACAACAGTCGGACTGAAAACCCATGCTTCCCTCGCTGCATACCCTCAGAACTCACTTACCCTCGTTGTATCCTGCACACAATAGAAACCATAAGTCAAAAATTGTACAAAAAAATGTAGTCAGCATTCCATATCTTCGCGCAACTTAACTAGGCGCTCAATGTAACTTACCTTCCGTCATCACCATTCCAGAATCACCTACACAAAATCAACATCAACCACAGCAGTCAGACTCCAAACCCACATTCCACTCACTGCACCCCTTAAATGCTCGCCTACCTCCCTTCCACCCTTCAGCAAATATGCACCATGACTCACTAAGCTCCCAATAAATAAATATTGCATAAAAGACGACAGTCAAGTTCAAAACAAACACTTCCCTCGCTTCATACCCTCAGGACGCACTTAACCTCTTCATCTCGTTGCATCATGCACACAATACAACCAATAAGTCACAAATCGTGCAACGAAAAAATGTAGTTAGCATTCCATTTCATCGCGAAACCCGTCTTTAAGCTCAATGAAACTTACCTTACGTCATCACTATTCCTGCACCACCTATACAACATCAAAATGAACCAGAACAGTCAGACTAAAAACCAATGCATCCCTTATTGCACACCCGCGAGACTCACTTACTTACCTGCCTCCCATCGTTCACAACATGCAAACCATGACTCACGAAGCTTCTAATGAATCAATATCGCATCAACGACAACAGTACGACTCAAAACACACGCTTTCCTCGCTGCATACTCTCCAAACTGGCATACTCACCGTCGTTCTATCCTCTACACCAAACAAAGGAAACACGGCCAAAGAACCTCAGTCAGTGACGGCGGAGAAGTGTAACCTGCGGCGTCGACTGGACAGCTTTCAACGTCAGCTTAAGTCCTGCTGTGCATACTCCATATCATCGCCGGTATTGAGATTAATAATGGCCCAAGCCATGGTCTCTGAACTCCCGAATGATGAGATCCGGATCGAGAACATCGAAATGGTATAATCATATATATCACAATCCATTTGCTTCCCTTAAATGATCCCTGTAATATCCACTGTAAAGCACAAACTTATTCCATGAAGTTCGCAATTAATATAATTTTATTATTTTAAATGAATTAATTGAAAATCCATCTCCTACGGCGGTCATTCGTCCTTCCATGCACACGTTGCCAGAAAAATGTGTGACCTAGCAGTAGGTGATGACTGATCGCTCAGGTACATTCCACCATTGGGCTGCCAGAAGTGAGCACAAAACTGATACCCACAAAACCACGAGAACATTACAAACGAGGTCTCGAACGCACATTTAGAATACAATATAAATACTATACAAAAAACTCTACTCACTATCTCAGACGTTGCGGCTCACAAGTGCCGTAGTCCCAATTTTCCGTAACGCCTTTCCTGATATGTAAAAGTAAAAAACACGTCAAAACGTATATCAGAAATGAGTGCGAGAGTTTCCTGCACGGGAGATGATGGGCCACCAAGTTGACTTTTTAGAAATTTTAGAATTTCTGGGCTGGCCAGCAATGCAATTGAGCCGGACATCCACCAGACGTCTGTTTTGGGTTGTTCGTGTGCTACTCACATCTACGCATTACAGCAACCACGCAGGCGGGCCCACTGCTCATACGAAGTGCACGTAGTATGTGCAGCATGATGGGTGAGTAGTGTTTGTCGTGAGAAAGTGGGGTGGGAGTATGCCGAAACAAGGACCAAAACTTCGCCCTGGCGTATTGAGCCTGAGCCTGGAATTGACCCTTCGTGAGATGTGGCTTTGTTTACAGTTGGTGCTTACAGAAGCCAGCGATGGCCCCGCTCGGGGCGTCGGCTGGCTTCTTTTGGGGCCGTTGTGGCCAGATTAGACACCCTGATTTGAATTGAATTTTGAGCCATTCTCAAAAACATGCACATGTGAACATGTTTTTGAGATGGGGGTGTGCCGTACGGCACTTTCGACCGCCCAAATCGATGTATTTTTGCATTTTTTTCTGACTGAAATTTTAGAATTTCTGGGCTCGCCAGCAATGCAATTGCGCTGGTCATTCACCGGACGTCCATTTCCATTTCAGATCTACTGGTTGCACTAGGCCTGAAAGTGTTTCTGGATAGGGCCGAATAACGACCTGGGCAGCACGCACTGCGTAAGATGATCTGTGTGATGCAGACTGAAAGGATTTCTATGGTGATTCTGGCTGGGGAATGTGGTAAGCTTGATTGTTGCGTGGCTTTGTATCTCCTTGCCTGCCATTTTGCTTGGATATTTACACGAGCGATCAAACCGAAGACGCCGACTCGGCACAACTACCAACTCTCCTAGCTTCGAGTCAGCGCCATCTAATTGCAACTTGTGACACTCAAGACGAATACGTTGTGCTGATCTCTGCAATGAAAATTGAGTTAGTGCTGCAGTTCTTTTGGTCGATGCCAATATGCAGGGATACTGTTTACACCTTTTGGGAGTCAAGAAGTTCTCGGATTGCAAATCAAATCAGATCATGGTAGAATATCTGACTTTTCTCTCTTCCCTTCACCACATCTGCATCCGGAGCTGAGCCAAGCTGAGCTGGAGGGAACCCGGCCGCTGACCCCTGTCATTCTCATAAAAATCTTTAATGCAATACTATTCGTGTATGGTAATTTAAGTGCTAATGAAAATGTATACAAGTCTGGAATAAACGTTGCAGTGGTTTGTTGTAGCTATCGATACTTGCTAAAAATCTGTAGCTTTTTCTTCTCGCATGGACAAGTTGCAGTAGGGGGGTTACAAAACGTATTGTTTCATATTTAGCACCGTGGCTCCGAGCTCCAGGCCGCATACGACCGCCTTCAATTCAGATTACCTGGTGCTGCGCATCGGGGTTTGACAGGTGTCGGAACAAGACAAATCCTACCGCTTTGTGTTTGTTTGATTTCTGCCACAAACGAGAGGCAATCAGGGTCTGTGTTCACATAGAGAAGGATTTAATATATGCGCTCATTGCCGTCGCAGATACTTTTAACAATGGCCAGTACGTCACTCTCGGCCGCCGCCGGGTACGGTCGGACTGAAAGATCAGGGAGATGTGTGGAGAGCGGTGTTTGGATAGAGACGCACGTTGCGATGGATGGAAGGTGATGATTTCATGCTGAAGCGATGGGAGATGGATGGATATGGTTGAATGAAATCTTGTATTCCGAAGGAGGCCTTTTCTCGAGGAAGAGGCATTATATTCTCACAAAGCATGTAGATACTGGTTTCCAGTTTGGTATGCTATTGTAGCTCAATTCGCAGCTTATCTACACGTACGTATGGAGAGAGAACCAAGTGTGCGTGGCACAAGTCCAACGGTGAAACAACGCAGTATGAAACTACCACAGATAAGGCGGCGTACAAAAGCCTCGACTCAAGGCAGCTCTCAGGCTTTCGTGAGCACCGACGTCGTTCCATCAAGATGTTGCGGAAAAGTCTGTTGGTCTAACTTGGTACGACCGTTGGACAGTTTTGCTCCCCAAGCAATAAGCGAATAGGTTAATCAATGATTGCGCGTGCCGTCGGTACGGTCTTGTAAGGTTGGCTCAACCAATAACATCTAACGTTGAGTTATCCACCCTCCGCCGTGTCGCGTCGTAAATTTGCACAGAAAATTTATTTCAAATCTTTGCTCCAATTATCAGCTCAAATACGGCATTGATCTCCAGCTTCATCTGGACAGAAACACCGATCGCTCGATGTCTGTCTCAGATAAACCGCCGTCAAACGCCATGCGGAAAGTTTCATCACTTCCCGTTGCGACTGAATCTGCAAACGCCACACAACAATTTGCCCTTTCCGCGTCCGGAACGAACGCTGAGTACATGTGGTCAGGTTCCTGATCGACTGGATTGATGGAGCTTGCTCTGTAGGAGAGCAGGACAGGCGTTTTGTTATGCCTGGACAATTTCCATACCGATCTCCCTTCTTTAGTGCAGAATTAAGAGTCTAGAAATTGACCTGCATCGGCTGCTGTATCACATCTGTGCTAAGGATTGATGATACCCGTACCGCTGAGAAATTGCAGCTCTGGTAACGTGGGGATGATGTGCTGAACACGCAGAACGCTGATCCATAACGGGACTGCTTCATAGGCATAGTACGGAATGTATTGAGACAGCCCAAGCGAATTCAGGAGGGAGCACCAGGGCAGTGCGCGGTGACTCAGCAGATACCAGTGGTGAGTGGTCTAAATGGGGCTACACACGAGTTTGTCAATGAACAGTCTAGTTTAGTTTGGAAATGTGTCGGATGGATGGTATGTTGCAAACGTCGACAGATTTGAAGAAGCGATAGAAGCAATCTGCACCGTGTAGTTGCATCAAGGCTTTAGTTGCCATTGCTAGAGAACGTTCTCCAATGCCCTTATTGCAGGATACTATCCTATACTATGCCTAGTAGGCAGAAAACCCGGCCGGCTTCGAGATTGAAGAATTCATTGCGCAGATTGAATGAATGCAATTGACGGAGAATGCAGAAGTATACTATGGTATCGTTTTGCAGGGTGACGTAGGGGAAACATGTTGGGCTTGTTGGAAATGCTGAGAGCGATGATGAGATCCAGTCGTTTCCGTCGTAGATGGCAGTGCTTATTTTCTGCACGGCTAGCTTGTCTGCTGGGCGACTGGGCGGTATTGGCGTACGATGAAGCGGGACTGGTGGTGTTTAAATGACATTTTTTGTTTGTGTTTGAAGATGGATGTATGTGTGCGACTAGAATGTAGTAAGAGCATGAAAATGTTTATGTTTGATGGGCGTCGCATGTTGGGGGACTTTATGTCGTGTGGGGCAATAATGTCTCAGGTATTTGAAGCAGACAGCAATCGCTTGAGCGCATATAGACGTCCGGTGAATGACCAGCGCAATTGCATTGCTGGCGAGCCCAGAAATTCTAAAATTTCAGTCAGAAAAAAAATGCAAAAATACATCGATTTGGGCGGTCGAAAGTGCCGTACGGCACACACCCATCTCAAAAACATGTTCACATGTGCATGTTTTTGAGAATAGCCCAAAAAATAAAGCAATTCAGGACGTCCGCCGGACATAGGCTTGATTCTAATTTGGCCACAACGGCCCCAGAAGCTACCAAGCGCCCCGAGCGGCCCCTCCCCGCTCACTTACCCACTCACGCCCATCTTGCAGAAACGTTCCTGCTGGCCTCATCCATGCCTTCACATCCACATCATAATCCTCTGCTGAGCTGTTCACCTTGGACGCTCACTGGAAGTACTCGTCTTCGACGTCCGCCAATGCAGGACAACACCATGAATACTAAACCCACCGTGGATCTCAGTCATCAACGGTGGGCGTCCTATAAATGACTGCTATAGAACCATTGCCCCAAGCCCTCCAATTTGGACGCTCAGCCAACAGCGATTGCTGCTCTACCTCCTTGGTCGTTCTCCGATGCATGTAAATGCGTCAAAGTACGACCGATGGGGCAGTCCAAACTTTTTGTACCAGTGCACGCCTAGGGATACCACAAGGTTCGTCATACACACACAAAGACACAAAGACACAAACACACAAACACACAAACACACAAACACACAAACACACAAACACACAAACACACAATCAACCACGCACTGCAGCACCCAACTTTCGCATGCGTCAGTGATGTGCTGCTGCAGTGTGTATGCGCTGTGCGGTAGCAAGATTTCCATGCTTGCAGCCATTCACATCCAGACATCCAGCCGCCGACCAGGGAAGCCGTTTGCAGCCGATTCCCCCTTGTCTGCATGGCATCTCGGTGCTGTCAACACTTGCTTAGTTGCTGCGATGCGAGCAAATGTGCAGCACTAGCCTAACTTGAAATGGACGTCCAGTGGAAGTCCGGCTCGGTTACATTGCTGGTCAGCCCTGAAATTCTAAAATGTTGGGCTGAGAAATAGCTGCAAAACTGTATCCATGTGCAATACTCGACCAACCTGAAATGGACGTCCGGTGAATGTCCAGCTCAATTGCATTGCTGGCCAGCCCAGAAATTCTAAAATTTCAGTCAGAAAAAATTGCAAAATTATATCGATTTGGGCGGTCGAAAGTGCCGTACGGCACACCCCCATCTCAAAAACATGTTCACATGTGCATGTTTTTGAGAATGGCTCAAAAATTCAATTCAAATCAGGGTGTCTAATCTGGCCACAACGGCCCCAAAAGAAGCCAGCCGACGCCCCGAGCGGGGCCATCGCTGGCTTCTGTAAGCACCAACTGTAAGCAAAGCCACATCTCACGAAGGATCGATTCCAGGCTCAGGCTCAATACGCCAGGGCGAAGTTTTGGTCCTTGTTTCGGCATACTCCCACCCCACTTTCTCACGACAAACACTACTCACCCATCATGTTGCACATACTCCGTGCACTTCGTATGAGCAGTGGGCCCGCCTGCGTGGTTGCTGTAATGCGTAGATGTGAGCAGCATACGAACAACCCAGAATGGACGTCTGGTGGATGTCCGGCTCAATTGCATTGCTGGCGAGCCCAGAAATTCTAAAATTTCGGGCAGAAAAAAAATTGTGAAAAATCATCGATTTGGGCGGGTCGATTGTGCCGTACGGCAGACCCCCATCTCAAAAACATGTTCACATGTGCATGTTTTTGAGAATAGCCCAAATTTCAATTCAAATCAAGGTGTCTAATTTGGCCACAACGGCCCCAGGAACCGGCTGCCGCCCCGACCAGGGTCATCACTGGCTTCTGTAAGCACCAACTGTAAGCCAAAATCGCGTCTTACGAAGGGTCGATTTCAGGCTCAACACGTCAGGGACAGGTCTTGGTCCTTGTTTCATCGTGGTCCCGCCCTACTCTCTCACGACCAACCTGAAATGGACGTCCGGTGGATGTCCAGCTCGATTGCATTGCTGGCCAGCCCAGAAATTCTAAAATTTCCGAAAAATCAATTTGGTGGCCCACCATCTCCTGTGCCGAAAATTCCCGCGCTCACTTGTGATATACGTCTAGACGTGTTTCGCACTTCTACGCATCAGGGAAGGCGTCACGGAAGGTTGAGACTACGCTACTTGTGTACCGCGCCGTCTGAAATAGCGAGTAGTGTTTGTTGTATAGTTGTGGAGTATGCGTCTGGTGGTTTGTAAAGCTTGCAGAACGGGATAGGGATGTGGGTGGCTCCATTTTATGAATACATGAATACAAATATTCAGGGTTGACGAAGCGGAAAGGCATACGCTCATACATGTATGAGTTTGCATAGTGGAGAAAATATTTACATCGAAATTTACATGGAAGAGATGGAGGTTTTAAGGATGAGGTATGAGAGGAAGAAAATTCTTCTGTGGTATGAGGATGTGTTCTGTGGGGGGTGGATGGAATCTTGGGATGGGATGGTACAGGGGGAAGTGGAAATGTACGGAGTGCGGGTTTAGATTGGAGTGTGATTCGGAGAGGAGTGCCGACAATCATATTGTGGGGATTGGGGAGACGCTGCGGGGTGTTGGGGTAGTGAGGGCGGAGGAGGTGTTTAGGTGGGACCGTAGGAGGGTGCGGTTGAAGGCCCCGAGAGGAGAGGTTTTTAGGAAAGTGAGGAGAAAGAGGTGGGAAGGGGGGTGGCGTCTGTTCTGGCTGTGGTGAGTGGGGATGTGATGGGGAAGAAGAGGGTTATTGTATTTGGAGGGGGGGAGTGGGAGGAAGGGTGCGAAGTGGGGGTTGATATGTGTTTCAGAGCGGGGAGGTTTCTGGGGAGACGGCGGGGGAGCGGGAGCGTGGGCCGGTGGTGGTGGTGGTGGTGTATACGGTATCGAAGATGCGGATGGCGTGGGGGCATGGAGCAGGTGAGGGAGGGAGGGGTGGAGCAGGTCGAAGAGTAAGCTGCAGGGGAAGTTTGTGGAGAGGGCGAAGGAGAGGGGTTGAAGGTAGAGGAGAGAGGGTATTGAAGAACAATACGTTGCAAAGGTGATGGGGGAAAGCATGGTCGAGGGGATAGGGGATGTTTTTCCCTATTCTGAGGTAGTATGAGGACTGGTTATAAGAAATCTGTACGGTAGAGCAGAAAAGTAGGTATGGAATGGAGGTGTGCACCGTGGAAGCGGGGATAGGTAGCTGAAATGCGTTCTAGAGTGGTATTGGGGTGTTTGAGGTACAGTACGGGGGAGGTGAGCACCAAATGGAAGGGGGTGTGAGCGAGAGGATGAAAAAATTAAAGACAAAATTGGAGTCGACCGACAAGGAAAAATAGAGTGGTCGCCGTGATGGATGCGGACATCCATGTCGAGCACGGCGGCAGAAACTTCTGGGGTCGAATTTTTGAATTTCTGAACCGGCGCCCGTCCTAGGTGGACATAGACATGGCGGAAGTCCATCCCGAGGGGGACATCCGTGGTACTAGAAACAATGAATGTCGTCCTAGTAATACTAGACGTACTAGACCGCATGGACGTCCGGTTCTAGGCGGACATCCAAAAATACTGGAGAACATGGACGTCCGCCTAGTAATACTAGGTGTACTAGAGGTTGTGGACGTCCGCGTCCATTTCCGAGAACACAGACGATGCTTGGCTAGTGACTACTGTGGAGTGTTTGGATGAACCGAAGGGGAAAGGAGGTGCACGGCAGAAGGAGTTTACAAGGCGGTACAGTCAATATGTGGGGGTAGCTTTTCAGCAATTAGTTGGTATGGTGGTGTACTGCATGTCTTGTCTCCAAGGCTCGCAAGCAAGGGAAGAAACGGACGTTGTCGAGAGCGAACAGCGGACTAGTGCACAGTCACGGCATGTGTTTGCAAGCCGTACTGTGACGAGAGAGGCTGTTGAAGTGTGGCAAAGCGGAGAGGGGTCTGGAATTGTTCATGTCGTTGATGATGTAAACCGCTGCTCATCACTTGTTCTAGTGCCGAGGATTGGATTCAATCGCATATTACGTCAAACCTCGTGCTGTAATGGATTTGTGTGATTGCGCAAGGACTAATTGGCGCAGAACTTTTCGTCGTTGACCCATATGCTGGACACCTGAGTGCAAACCTGAATGTAGAAATCAATGCCCCACAGTATGGGGCATGGAGCGCCGCGCATCCAGCCACTGCTGATAACAGTTTTGGCGTAATGGAGGATGGTTGAAATTAGTGCAGTAAATGTGGCGTTGACTAGA